>AWOL01S0032776.1:9696-118927 GCA_000715115.1 Nicotiana otophora
GTACCCTTTTTCAAGCAATACATACTAAATAGGGACATCCAAATGATGGTCATTCAATCAACAACAATAAATACGTAGTTGAACAAGTAGAGAAATCCAACGGCTCAATTATATAAAAACGTAATAAGAATTCATCCTACAAAAGGTTTCATAAACACCCTAGATAACAAATTAGCTATTCATAATAGTATGCAAAACTACAATACTAGAATTCATAACCAATAATGAAAATAGGAAGAAGGAAGTGAAATGTTTTTCTAGTATCTACAATACTAGATAACAAATTGCTCATAGTGTGTCTTGCCTCCTTAGGTAGAACACTCTCTCCAAAAACGTCTTCTTTAGGTCGAATTTGCTCTAAAACGTCCTCCCCTTCTCTTAGACATGTTTAGAGAGTATTTATAGGCTATGTTTGAAGTCCTTGAGTGCAAATCCGGGTTGGAGACTTTTAACCCTCGACTTTTAATTACCGGGCTATAGACCTCGCGAAGCCAGGCTTATAGCGCGGCCAACCTGACTATAGAACTTGTAAAGCCTGGTCTGTAGCGTGGTCAAGCTGGATATAGACCTCGCGAAGCCTGATCTGTAGCGCGGTCAAGTTGGCCATAGACCTCGCGAAGCCTGGTCTGTAGCACGGTCTGGGTACTTGGTATTTTTGTGCTCTTTTCTTGCTTTTTCGTCCTTTTTTTGCAACCTTCACTCATCTTTGTCTTCCGATGCGCCTACACATAAAACAACATATTTTAGCTCAAACATCGTTCAATTAACCACTATACTAGCATGTAAGGCGAGTAATTTACTAAAAGTATAGCATTTTGGCCTAACATCACAGATCTAGGATTTTTATAACATGGGTGCACCCATAAATAAAGGAGAAAAAAGAGGGTATAAAGTGGGAATTTATCCCTACTCCTCTAGGTAAATAATTCAACATTTAATCAAGTGTACCATTTAACCTCATTGGAGCATGGGTGCCAGCATATAGTATTAGATCAATTCTAGAAAATATGTACTAAAATATCTAATTTGACGAAGTGACTATGAGTTCACGTGTGTTTACCCGGAGAATGGTACAGTTAAATTTATTCGTGATTTCTAGACAGATGAATCAATTTGATCTCAAAAGATAATGAATTAATCAATTTTTGTACAAGATGCTTAGCTCAAATGTAGATAAAACGATAGATTTGGAGAACCCATGAATAGGGTTTCCGGGCACGATGATGATAAGAACAACAAGCTAGAGAGAGAAATAGTATCAAGATGTTGTATTAGAATATGTTCTTTGATTCCCAGAAAATCGTGTCTTACAATGATAGTTGAGCCTATTATTTATAGCTCAGTGAGCATAATGGTCGGGCCCACCACTAATGACAATTATTAAAGTGCGATAATGGAAACCTAACGGTAAACATAAATGCCCAAATTCCCATAATGGCTCGTTATTCTTTAATGCTATAGAATATTCTTCATTGAATGCTACTGGGCGTAGCATGCTCAATGCTTTTATGGACTTGCCTTTCTTGGTGACACACGAGGTAGATGTGCCCGATTTTCCGTCTTCCCGGCTTAGATTCCACGTGCCCCCTTCTTCAATGGCCACGTACCATGACATATTTTACCCAATATAGATAGTCCTCCTTCTTTTCGGTGACATAACTTTGTGTTACAGAGAAGTTGGTGAGAATCTTCTTTTGGCGGGAATTATTATAATTTCTTTTCAAGGTTACTGACGGTTGATTAGATGCCGGTCTCTCTGCATTTAATGCCTTGAACAAGCGTCCTCCTATGATTTAGCACGCCTTTGCCGGTTATCGAGGTAATTGGGCCAAATATTTTAGCCTCCCAAAATTTATACCTATACGTATCGACTCCCTTTTTCTTTAGGTTTCTTCAGTTGCTTGAACTTCCAACCTGCATCCCTGTTCTACATCTCTTCTCTAATTTCTTCCAAACGCAAAACATTTTCTTTCTCTTCTCCAATGGCTTCTTTATCTAAACGCGCTGGTTCTTCGAAGAGCAAGATTAAGAACGAGGATTACGTTCCTCCAACAGTAGGTTCCATAATCCCTAGAAGTCTTAGTACTTTGAAGGATTTGGAGGAGAAAATATTCACTGACTAACCCTCGTACATGAGCGGTTAGTAGGTACCCATCTTTCATTCGTCCTTCCAGTATCCCTATTGTGAAGGAAGACTGTTGCTGCCCAGATTTGGACATTATCGCTCTTGATCTATCAGAGCGAGTGACCCTTCCCAGAGATGGTTTCACATATTTTTATACGTACCTTTTTAAATTTGGTGCATTTTCTTTAGACGGAGAACTTGATACTGTGATAGCGGAATTTTGTCTCCGTTATCAGGTGTGTTTGGCACAAGTAAGTCCTTCCGTGTGGAGGACGGTCACCTGCCTTCAGCGCCTGTGTCTGGAAACCAAAGAAGAGCTATCATTGGCTCATATGATGAATTTGTACTCCCCCAAAGTCTTCCGCGGGGGAATGATAAATCTCTACAAGCGTGGTCACCATGCTTTGACATCCAACAAGTATGATGACAACGACCAAGGGTGGATGGAACGGTTCATTGCAGTTGCCTCTGGTAACATTATTCCAATAACGGCTTCATCCTTTCCGGTTGCTTGGAACTGCAATCGTAAGTTTCTTTCAATATGCTCCTCCTAAATGCTTTTCCACGCCTGTATTAATCACTTAACTCATGTATGTTATAGCGACCCGATGGGTCCCATCGGTGGTAGAAAACTTAGACCGGTAGGTTGAAACGATCTTGGACATCATAACGCCCGAAACTCGCTTGTGGAAAGAACTGTCCATCAAATACAAGTGGAAGGCCAAAAATTATGGTAACTTAATTTTACCTTGCTCTAGCTTCTGTATGTGAGGAATTTGGTTGAACCCTTCTGATTCGTTAATGATTGATGAAATTAGGTCTACCTGCAAGCTCGATTGAGGTCCACGGGGAGGATGCTTTAGCTGACCTTGCTGATGCGGTGATGCTTCTCTAGTAGGCGCTTGCTTGAATAGGTGTCTCCGGGTCTACTCTAGGCACAAATATTTCTTCACGGAGTCCCCGACCAGAGAACAAGGAACTAAAAAGAAGGCGTTCCTCTGCATCCCGGGAGAAGAATAAGAGGGCAAAGGTTGATGCCCCCAAATCATCCCAGATGGCGACGCTGGCTGGTCCTCCCTCCGGGCCGGTCATAGACACCGTAGTGATTGATGATGATGAAGCAAGTGATGAGGGAGCTTCTCTTCATAGAAGACAATGGTCATAATCCTCTCAACATGATGCTCAACCTGTTGATGCAGTCACACCCGCCGAGGATGATGTCTCGGCACTTTGGGGAGAGTTTGATTTGGTGGAAAATACCAACTTATGTTCTCGGGCCCCAATCGTTATGCCCGGTACTACGAGGTAGAGTACCGGGTCCTTGCCATCCTCGGTTGATGAGAACCCAACAATCAGTGTTGCCTTCGGTGCAGCTGTTTCCCCTTCTTCTCCATTACCAACTTTATAACCACCTTCTTCGCCACCAGCAGCTACTACCTCTTTTGCATTTTCATTCTCGCTTCTCCTAATAATATTATCTCCAACGGCCACACCTGACCGGGCTGAAGGCGTTCCTCTTCCCCAATCTCCTGTTCATGGGAATTTGGGATAAAATTATGTTGCCCTTTCTGAAGATCCTCAGAGGAGGAGGAATGTTACCCTTTCGGTCTCTACCAGGTGCAACCTTCTTTCCCGGCCGGTGGAGCTTGCAAATTATCTGAAGCCCTTGGATTCAGAGAAGGATTGCGAAAAGATTCAGAAACTCTCGAGAGAGTGTTTGTTGAACAATGCCATGCATAATGTTGTAGCGGTATGCTTCTTTCTTTCTTTGCTATTTTGTCAGGGTTCGAGCAAGTCCGTATTATGTTTATGAACTTTTTGGTGTAATTGGACGGGGTCTCGGGTGGCTTGGGTGAATTTCGGACCACCCGCAGCTATGTTTGAAAATCTGCTATTACTGGTTCTGGTTTCCTTCTCCGTGAACGCGGAGGTGGAATCTCAATCGCGAATAAGGAATTGGTGGAGTGGGTATCTTTCCCTTCGCATTCGCGAAGGTTTGGGACTGGTAGCCTTCGTGTTCATGTAGACAGACCCACGTTCGCGTAGAATAAAGGGCCTCGGGTGGGTCAGTCACCTTTGCTCTTTGCATTCGCGAAGGGTTGACCGCGTTCGTGAAGCGCTGGAGGGGCAAGCCTTCGTGATCGCGAGACTGCCCTTCGCGATGAAGGTTTTCAGGGCATGGGCCAGCTTTTCCTTTGCGATCGTGAATCCGCGATAGCGAAGAAGGGTCAACTGGGCAGTGCCTTGTTTTAAATCGGTACTCGGGTTCATTTTCTCTCATTTCACTTTGGATTAGCCGATTTTGGAGCTCTTGGAGAGAGATTTTTCACTTGTCATTGTAAGGTAAGTAATTACTACTTAATGTGAGTTTAATACACGAATTTTGGGTAGCTTTTAACATGTAAATTGTGAAAATTATAAGATTTTGTAGGAAAACCTAGGTTTTTATAAAAATAGAATTAGACCACGAAAATGATTATGGAATTGGGTAAAAATTATATATTTGTGTTCGTGAAGTTATGGATAACATTATTTATGAAAATTTCCAGACTCCGGGCACGTGGGCCTGGGGGTAAATTTTCGAATCTTCCAATTTGGGTTGGGTAATTACTTTAACAGTTAAATTATAAAGTTTTGGACATATATTGATTAGTTGGTACAATATTTGACTAGTTCCGGATTGTGTGGCACCAAATTAAGACTTTTAGTGTGAATTGTGGACCGGGAAGAGAACTTGAAAACGAAGTAAGTCTCTTGCCTAACCTTGTAAGAGAATATTATCTCCATAGGTGTTATAAATGGTTATTTGCTAATAGTTGTGGGTGCTACGTGCGCACGATGTGATGAGAGTCCGCACGTAGCTAAAATCATGCTTATGTCTGGGTAGTTTTAGGACTCTACCATGTATTACTTGTATTATTTGCACATAACTTGTTAGCTTAATTACTTAAATTATAATTGAAATTGGATAAAGGATTTATAAAGACTGAGCTTTATTACTTTGAGTTTTGGCGGATTACTTGACTGTTAGTGGAGATCATGCCCTTTTTGAGTATTATTCTTATGTAGTACCTGTTAATCGGAGTTCGTAGCGTATTCTCTCTTCCTGTGGATTAAGTCAAATGCCTCAACAGTATAATATATACATCTATAATTCGCGTCGGTCGACCCTCGGCGATGTACACACTATTATGGATCGGGCCGTACGACCTCAGCATAAATCGTGCATGATATTGCTCGGAGTTCGATTATACTTGATATTTCTTCTTGATCTGAGCCTAGAAAATTACTTGGTGGTTCTTATGTGTTAAATATATGGCATGTGATAGTTGGAGACTTTAAATTAAAATTATGTTTAAGAATTATAAATTTATGTTTCTTATCTCAATATTATTGTTGTATTTCATGCCTACTTATGATTTCTATATGGTATTTATTAACCCTTGGTAAGTGTTGATGTCCACCCCTCGTCACTACTTCTTTGAGGTTAGACTAATTACTTACTGGGTATAAGTTGTTTATGTACTCACGCTACACTTATGCACTAATCGTACAGGATCTGAGGCAGGTGCATCTGGTGGTCTGTCAGGCGCGTACCCCCACTACTTGGAGACTTAGTGGTGAGCTACTTCTTATGTTCCGTTCTGCAGCACCTAGTATCTTCCTTGTTGTGTTTATTTTTCTGTCTAACTTACTCCAAACAACAGTATAGGAGGTTTTGTATATTTTACTAGTTTGCTCGTGCACTTGTGATACCGGATTTTGAAAAATTCTAGTAGATACTCATGGTTTTTGATTATTAAATTCATTACTTTACTCTATGTTTAGTTTATGCTTTACATTACCATGATCACTTACTATTTGTTTCTTTATTTAGTAACAATCAATGACTTTGAAAATACTAAAATGAGCAAGTAATCCTCCACTGATGGAGGTACCTGAAGTTGTGCTGGGGCTGCCTATGCTGCGACTGCACTGGATAAGATAGACAACTTTGATGTAGCTGCCTACAACTAGTTGTTGATGCTGGATAGCATCTGAGAGACCCGCAGTGAAGTCTGAGGATATGCAGAAGATAAGTGAACAGATAATGGGGTTGTGACAGATGGCCCAGATGAGGGAGGTGGTATAGCAGCCGAAGAACCCTCCGCTGTGGAAGGCTCGGAATCAGTGGCCACTATCCTTGACTCTTCAGACTAGCCAGTAGAGGTAGTGGCTTTGCCTTTGGACTTTGGGTTGTCTGCACCCTGAAGGCTATACCAAGAGAAGGGCCTTTTCGGCTTCACCTTCGTGTCAAAGTGTCTCCCCTCAACCCCCTGGTTTTCTAGGTACATAATGATGAAATTGGGGTAAGGGTAGGAACTTTCCTCCATGCCGATTGCCTTAGATATGTTCTGGGCCATGAGGTTCCCCACATTTATTGGGTACCCCACCATGATGGACGCTATGAGGATCGCCCGGGAGAGTGGAATGTCACTGTCATGCTGGCACGGATCAAGGCGGCTGCAGATGAAGGTGCATCACCCTTTTGCTTCAAAGTTAAGGGTGTTTCTGGAAATTGAGACTCCCGGTGTAAGCCAAGCCGGTGTTGTCCCAAGGATGGCTATCATCTCTGTAAGCCATGGATGTGCTGCCTTATCTAATGCCACCTTCTCCAAGTATAGGGATTCGTCCACATCATCGATCCCGGCATATGTGTTCAGTGTCTTGCCATCAAATCTGATCTTCCTATTCCGTACCTTAGTCACATAGGTGCCCTTTTTGATGTGGGAAATATTGGTGTAGAATTTATTGACTAGGTACTCATTTGCTTCTGGCAACGTGCTAGTGAAGAATTTCCACCCCCCTCTTTCATCAAATTGTCTTTTCACGTTCGGGTTGTGAGGGAGAAGGTCTCTTTCTATGAAATTTCGCTCAAGGGTGAATGACCTTTGTGGCCACCATTCCCGGAGTTTATGGTAGGCCTTCTCACTCACGAACCTATTTTTCCATACTGCCGGTTTCCTTGATCTAATCAGACCTCCAACCCGGGTATCACCACCTCTCCCATCTTCCGGGACATCCTCTTCATCATCAATATTAATTGGAGCCGTTGTTGAGGCCGGAGTTGCAGCAGGTGGGGCAGGTAGTGTGGAATTCTCACTACCTCCTCCTGAGCCATCAGACGACCAAGACAAGGAGGTAGATTCATTGACGAGTCTGTGGGGATATGATTGAGCCTTTGTTGGGGTTGTGTAGCTTTTCATTCAGAAATCTCCAAGGAGGGGACATACTCAATAGTCTCAGAAGAGTCGGGAGTGGGTCTTCGGAGGGTTTGCTTCTTGCCAATGACACTTTTAGGTGCTAAGGGTGCAGTCTGTTTCCCTCTGCCCCGGCCTCGGGGGAATTCTCCCCTCCCTTGTGATTTCTCAGGACCTCCACGAGATCGCACCATTATCTGCATACACAATCAGTGAAAGCTTATTAGTATTGTGGTTCAATGAATCAGCAAAGGAAAGAAGATGAAATGATCACAGTGTTTCTCAAAGAAGGTATCCACTGACAGCGTAAAAAGGAGCGCGACCGCGGAAGGGTCAGCGCGGTCCGTGTAAAAAGTAGCGCAGCCGCGAAATGGCTGGGACCAGACTACCATCTCTCTGAACATTGGTTTCCGCTGACCGCAAAATAATGGGCGCGGCCGTGAAATAACATACGTGAGCCGCGTAAACATGAACGCGACCGCGGAATCAATATGTTAATTCTCTGAAGCTCATGAACGCGGTCCGCGAAATTATGGATGCGACCGCGTAAACTAAACCACTGACTGCGGAAAAATCACCGCGTCCGCGAATATTTAAGCCTAACCAGTTCACACAAAAGCATGAATGTGGACCACGTAATTTGGACCGCGGTCCGCGAAATTCAAATCATACTAGCACTAATAAATTATTTAAGACCTAGGGTTTCACTTAGTGCAAATATTTAGGCAATTAACAAGCATAGTGAACAACCCTATCCTCCATTAGGCATTAAACATTACCCACATGTAATTTTAGCATCAATCAAGCATCATTTTGAAATCATGACATGTGTTTTAAACCCTAAAAAAAAAAAAGTAAAACTAGAAGAAAAGAAAATCAAAAGATGAAATTAATGTAAAGCTTTGAGCATACCAGATGTGGATTTGTAGTAGGAAATTGCTTCTTGACTAATGAGATATGAAATGGAAAGTGTAAGAAGGGGAAGATGAACATTGGTCTATTTAAGTGAGAGTGTGGGGTTCGAAAGTGTAAAAGTCCTAAGGACTTCCTATTTATACCAACCCCAGAGGTTCCACCGACTTACCTGAGCGCGATCCGCAGAATTCCACCACGGTCCGCACTTTTTTGCCTTTCGAAGAGCCTTTATAGAAACAGGTCCGTTGAGAGAGGATAAACGGCTGTGGCCACGTAAGAGCAACGCGGACCGCAAAATTAAGAACGTGGATGTGAATACAACTTTAGAGAGTTGATATTCTGGACTTTTTAAGTCCGCGTCCGCTGACAATTTGCGCCCCCACCAAAAGCTCTCGCTGACCGTAAAAGTTTGAGCGCGGGCCACGTAATTCTCCACACTTAGGCAAATTTTTCCAGCAACAGTCCTGTACTGCACAAACAATTCCTACACAAAGCTCACAACCAGTTAGTTAAAAATAAAGCATGATCTAAGAAGAGAATCAAAAAAAAAAACACATGGGTTGCCTCCCAAGAAGCGCCTGATTTAATGTCGCGGCATGACGCATGTTACCAACATCATTGGAAATTGATCAAGGCCACCACATGGATGTCATCAAACTAGCCGAGGTAATGCTTCACTCGGTGCCCATTAACTATGAAGATTTCACCATTTTTATTTTTCAAGTCAAGAGCACAAAACAGAGTCACGTACACCACCTCAAAAGGGCCACTCCATTTTGACTTGAGCTTTCCCGGAAACAGTAGTAACCGAGAGTTGAATAGAAGAACCAAGTCACCCTCCTTGAATTCTTTATTCCGGGGATATTTGTCATGTAAGTACTTCATCTTGTCCTTATACAAGGACGAGCTGGAATAGGCATGAAACCTGAATTCATCAAGTTAATTGAGTTGCTCTACCCGGAGATTGGCTGCTACATCCCATTCAAGGTTTAACTTCTTGAGCACCCACATGGACTTGTGCTCTAACTCAACCGCAAGATGGAATGCTTTCCCAAATACCAACCGGTACGGAGACATACCAATTGGAGTCTTGTACGTAGTTCTATAAGCCCACAAAGTATCGTCAAGTTTCCTTGACCAATCCGTTCGGTTTGCATTGACAGTTTTTGATAATATGCTCTTTATCTCCCTGTTGGAGACCTCAACTTGTCCACTAGCCTAGGTATGATAAGGGGTTGACACCTTATGATTGACACCATACTTGGAAAGTAAAGTGTCGAAGGCCTTGTTGCAGAAATGAGAACCCCCATCACTGATGATCGCCCAAGGAGTGCCAAACCTTGTGAAGATATTTTTCTTTAAGAACGTCACCACACTTCGTGCCTCATTGTTGGGAAAAGCTACAGCTTCAACCCACTTGGAAACATAATCAACAACAACCAGAATGTAAGTGTTACCACATGAACTCACAAAAGTCCCCATGAAGTCTATGCCCCACACGTCAAAAATATCGATCTCAAGAATAGTGGTGAGAGGCATTTCATCCTTCTTGGAAATTCCACCAGGTCTTTGGCATTCATCACACCTCTTAACAAGCTCACTTGCATCTTTATACAGGGTAGTCCAATAAAATCTACAGCTAAGAACCTTTGAAGCAGTTCTCGCCCCACCATGATGACCACCGTAGGGCGAGGAATGGCAAGCATCAAGAATATTCATTTTCTCCTCTTCCGGGACACATCTCCGGATCACACCATCATTGCAAATCTTGAAAAGATAGGGCTCATCCTAATAATAATCCAAGCTGTCCTATTTGAGTTTTTTCCTTCAGTTAGAAGAGAGTTCACTCGGGACTATGCCGATCACAAGAAAGTTAGCCACATCGGCGAACCAAGGTACACCATTCAAAGACACGGAGAGGAGTTGTTCATCCGGGAACAAATCATTAATTTTGAGGCCATCGTGGGGCCTCCCCTCTTCTTCTAAGCGAGACAAGTGGTCAGCCACTTGATTATCACTTCCTTTTCTATCAATTATTTCAAGGTCAAACTCTTGAAGCAGAAGAACCTATCTCATCAACCTAGCCTTTGAGTCCTTTTTGGTCATCAAGTAACAGAGTGCCGCGTGATCGGTGTGCACAATCACTTTGGCACCCATGAGATATGGCCTGAACTTTTCCGTGGCAAAGACAATGGCTAATAACTCTTTCTCGGTCACCGTATAATTGACTTGGGCGTCATTCATCATTTTGCTTGCATAATAGACTGGATGAAATATCTTGTTGACCCTTTGCCCCAAAATCGCTCCTACCGCAACGTCACTAGCATCGTACATGAGCTCAAATGGTAAGCTCCAATTGGGTGCGTTAATGATGGGAGTGGTTGTGAATTTATACTTGAGAAGCTCAAAAGCTTTCATGCAATCTTCATTGAACACAAACTTTGCATCCTTTTCTAGCAGCTTGTACAAGGGGTTCACCACTTTTGAGAAATCTTTGATGAACCTTCGGTAGAACCCCGTGTGCCCAAGAAAGCTCCTAACTCCCTTGACAGAAGTAGGAGGAGAGAGTTTTGAAATAACTTCAATCTTTGCTTTGTCCACTTCAATACCGTTCTTTGAGATCTTATGGCCGAGGACAATGCCCTCCTCGACCATAAAATGGCATTTTCCCAATTAAGCACTAGGTTGGTCTCTTCACATCGGGTCAACACCTTGTCAAGAGTATCCAAGAATTCTTCAAATAAGTCCCCCACAACACTAAAATCATCCATGAATACTTCGAGAAAGTCCTCCACCATATCCGTAAATATTGCCATCATACACCGCTAAAAGGTAGCCGGTACATGACACAAACCAAACGGCATCCATGAGAATGCAAATGTGCCATACGGACATGTGAATGTGGTTTTCTCTTGGTCTTCCGTTGCAATGAGAATCCGGTTGTACCCTTAGTACCCATCCAAAAATCAATAGTAGGTACGCCCGGCAAGTTTGTCCAACATTTGATCAAGAAAGGGCAATGGAAAGTGGTCTTTGCGGGTCACTTTGTTCAGCTTTCTGTAGTCCATACATAACCTCCATCCGGTTATAGTACGAGTCGGGATCAACTCATTTTTCTCATTGGTGACCATAGTCATACCCCCCTTCTTCGGCACACATTGTACCAGTGAAGTCCATGAACTATCCGAAATAGGGTACACAACCCCTGCATCAAGCCACTTGATAATTTCCTTCTTGACGACCTCTTGCATAGCCTCGTTCAACCTCCTTTGATGTTCCACGGAGGGTTTGGCATCATCCTCTAGTATAATTTTTTGCAAGCAAAAGGCGGGGTTTATACCCTGAATGTCAGTTAAAGTCCATCCAATTGCTTTTTTCCTTCTTTGAAGCACCGCAAGGGTAGAGTCTACCTGCACGTTAGTTAGGCAAGCAGAAAGAATAACAGGTAATGTGGAAGAAGGGCCTAAGAATTCATACCTGTGGTGTGAAGGAAAAGGTTTCAACTCCAATGTTGGTGGATCCTCAATTGAGGGCTTTGTTGATGGAGTCTTCCGGTTTTCCAAGTCCAAGGATAGTTTACGGGGGCCATATGAGTAGGATCTCATTCCTTGCAACACATATGCAGATTCAACCAAGCCTTCCTTTTCATCATCCTCATGGTTTAATAACACAACTTCCAAAGGGTCTTCCACATTGATCATGGCACTTGTGTCATCAACTATCACCTCCTTCACAAGATCCACAAAAGAGCAAACTTTGTTGCTATTTGGTTGCCTCATTGATTTGCACACGTGGAATACAACTTTTTCATCGCCCACTCGGAAGGTGAGCACCCCTTATTCCACATCAACCAATGCCTTCCGTGTTGCTAGGAAAGGTCTCCCCAATATTATAGGTACCTCATAGTCGACTTCATAGTCGAGAATCACAAAATCAGCAGGCAAAATAAACTTGTCGACCTGGACTAGAACATTATTAATAATACCAAGCGGCCTTTTCATTGTCCGATCCACCATTTGTAATCTCATGGTAGTAGCTCTTGGTTGCTCAATACCTAGTGTCTTGAACACAGAATATGGAATCAAATTAATACTTGCTCCCAAATCACACAACGATTTTGCAAAATCGGCACTACCAATGGTGTATGGAATTGTAAAGGCACCAGGATCTTCAAGCTTTGGGGCCATCGAGTGCACAATGGCACTCGCTTGATGAGTTATTTTGATGGTCTCACAATTCATAGATCTCTTCTTAGTTACCAAGTCTTTCATGAACTTGGAATATCCCGACATTTGTTTGAGAGCTTCCACCAAGGGCACATTGATTGACAAACTTTTCATCATCTCAATAAATTTCTTGAATTGGTTTTCATTATTTTTCTTTGCAAGACTTTTAGGATACCGTGGAGGAGGCCTTGGAAAAGGGGCCTTGGCTTTAGGCACTACCGTTTTCGGTATGTCTATCACGTGTTCCCTAGATGGGTTCACATCATTTTGAGTCTCCTCCATGTTGTCATCAATATCGATCCACACTTCATCATTCACATTCTCATCATTGGCTTGAATCTCATTATCTTCTTGCAACACAACATCATCACTCACAATCTTCTTTGGATTAGAGGTACTTCCATCTCTACCTTTACCGCTTCTTGTGGTCACCGCCATAGCATGGCCTGTATTGTTCCCACCCTTCGGGTTTACTACTGTATCACTTGGTAGTGCCCCCTTAGGGCGAGTATTCAATGCTTGAGAAATTTGACCCATAGAGGTAGTATGGGAAGCTATTTGGGCATCAGAGTCAGTATTCCTTTCCATCATTTGTTTGAACATACTCTCTATCCGTCCCATCTCATTGTTTGAAGAACTTTGCCCTTGAGATGAATATGGAGGAGAATTGTTGGGTTGTTGATACATCGGGGGCCTTTGAAAGCCCGACCCCCGATTGCCTTGATTATTATTATTCCAACCCCCTTACTTTCCATTGCCGCCCCAATTGTTATTGTTGTTCCCCTAATTCTGATTGTTGTTCCCCCAATTGTTCGAGTTCTTGTTGCCACTGTTCCAATTCCCTTGTCCTTGGTTGCCCCAATTTTTATTGTTCCCTTGTGATCTCCATTGTGGATTTGGATCATTGCTCCGTTGACCTTGGTAGTTATTGGAATATAATACTTCCTCACTTTGATCATCATAAGAATTATCTTGATTGTAACCACTATCACTTTGCTCATATTGATCTTGATTGTTTTGCACTTGTTGATCACGCTGTCTCTTCTTGTTGACCATGAGATTTACCCCTTACTTGCTTTGTCCCTTGAACTTGCTGAAGTTGGGCCTTTGCTAACTGATTCATAGTAGTTGTCAACTCGGCTATGGCTTGTCCGTGATCATGAAGTTCCTTGTGAAGATGGATGACATTAGGGTCACCCTGAGGAACATTTGCCCGACTCTGCCAAGTTGAGGATGTGTCAGCCATCTCATCAAGTATGTCACAAGCATCGGCATAAGGCATTTTCATAAAATTTCCCCCAGCTAGCTGATTCACCACACACTGGTTGGTCGTGTTGATGCCCAAATAGAATGTCTGCTGAATCATTGCTTCAGTCACATCATTGTTTGGGCATTCCTTAACCATTGTTCGGTATCGATCCCAGATTTCATGTAGGGGTTCATTAGGTTCTTGTTTAAAGGTTAAGATCTCATCCCTCAATGTTGCCATATGACCCGATGAGAAAAACTTGGCTATAAACTTCTCTGCCAACTCATCCCATGTGTGTATGGAGTGGTTGGGTAGCCTCTCTAGCCAGTCCAAAGCTTTCCCTCTAAGTGAAAATGGGAAAAGTCTCAATCTCAGAGCGTCCTCCGACACGTTCATCTGCTTGCTTCCCCAGCATGTGTCTACAAAACCCTTTAGATGCTTGTATGGGTTCTGATGAGGAGCTCCAGCGAACAATCTCCTTTGCTCCAATAGGGTCAGCATGACATTTGTAATTTGAAAATTGCCCGCCCGAATCCATGGCGGGACAATTGCACTTGCATAACTTTTATTGGGTAGCACCCGGTGTGCTACCCGTGGAGGAGGTGGTGGTGGTGGGGGGAGGGGGGTTCGAATGTTGTCATTAGCCTGGCGGCCTCTTCTTTGGACTTGAGGTTCTAGATTAACCTCATTCTCACTGTCATCTACCTCCTCCCTCGAAAGAACATGTCTGAGAGCATCATTTTGAGCCATTTGGTACCTAAAGCGATTGATACACAAAAGTTAGAAAAAAAGAAGTAAAGAAAAACAAGACACACAAATAGTTAGATAGATAGCCAACACCGTCTAACTCCCCGACAACGGTGCCAAAAAGTGATCGGGTCCAAACCTACACCACTATAGAGTAGCGAGGATGGTCGATGCAGTTTTACCCAACGAGGTCGGGATCAATATCCACAGGAAGTTAATTTGTCTTGGAGTTGGGTATCTAACTAATCTAGATGTGCGTGTTGTTCCTAATTGCACTTCAAAACATTTTTGCGATTGATTATATTCTAATTTTATTCTATTGTATGCTGAGTGTAAGCTAAGTACAATATTTTTGGTGAAAGTTTTCAAGTGTTAAAAGGCACAAGGGAAATGACTTCCGCCTAGGTGAGTATCTAATGGGTATCAAGAATCTAGGACAAGCATTTTATGATTGGGGTCGTGATATAACCATCACACAAAAGCGCTCACTATATACCTCTCGGTAGTTTGAGTGACTTTGCCCGATTTGGCTTTCTCAAGCCCAAATAGTTGTTCATACAATATAAGTGAAATTGGCTCAAGTCGGGTATTAATATCTCTAGGTTTAACCCTTTAATTGGGGCTATCAATCTCTTGAGTTCACCCCAATTGCTTGTTAGCCTAATTTTCCTAGACTTGGTCCCTCTTTTTCAAGAAGAGCCTAAGTCATAAAGGCATGAATCAGTGTTTGCAACCACTAATTCTATAATTTTATCATGAATTAGGCTAAATATCACTAACCGATAAATAATTAAGCCCTAAAATTCAAGATCCATTAAATACCCACACTAGGGTTGGGTCACAACCCTTGCTATGGGGTCTAGCTACTCATAATAGCAACAGAAATCAAAGATAAAGATAAAATATAAGCCATAATATTAAAGTACAAGATGAAAATATAAAGTTTGAAGGTAAATCTATTCTAAAATTGCCCAAAAAGGGAAAAACCAGCCGTTCACGTGCTCTCCTAAACAAAACTTAACCTAAAATTGACAAAAGGATCTATTTATACTAGGCTGAAATTTTCGGACAAAAATGCCCCTGCGGAGGATTCGCGAACGCGTAATTCTGAACGCGTCTGCGCTTAAGCTTTCGCGGCTGTGTAATAATGGGAGCAGTCCGCATTTCTTCAATATTGGGCTTGGATTGGGCTTAGTTTTGCGGACCGCGTAATTTCAACCGCGTTCACATGTGCTTCCATCATGGCCGCGTAATTTGGACGCGAACCGCGTTCTTCAGTTAAGCCCGACTTGCAGGGTGTCTGAACCTCAAGATGCACTCTCAGCGGAATTCCCTTCGTGGTCGCGCCTTTATAACGTGGTCAGCAGTGATTTTAGTACTCAAAGCAGCTTCTCTGAATCTACTTTCGCGAACCGCGTAATAGTGGCCGCCTCAACGGTGGTCCTTACGCGGCCGTGCTTTTCTTCCTCTCTCAGCGCTCCAGTCTCAGCCTTGGATTCGGGCGGTTTTGACTCCTTTATGAGTTGATTATGGCTTCTTTGCCTCATTTTGACCTAACCCTGCAAGCAAGCACATTAAGTTAGTTTTCGGGAATTCCTTTACGCATTTTTGACCTAAAACCTAAGCAAAAGAGAGCAAATAATAGGCTAAAACCCCTAGTTATCAGTTATGGGACTGGTTGGTATGATTGGACGGAGTTCTGGGGGCCTGGGGTGTGTTTTAGGGGTGGTTTCAGATCATTTCGGGCTGTTTTGGAACTGTTGTTTCTGGTGTCTGGTTACCTTCTTCGCGAACGAGAAGGATGTCTCGCGTTCGCGAAGAAGAAAATTTGGGGGTGCTAGATATGACATTCACGAACGAGAAGGAGGGCTCGCGAACGCGGAGAGGTGCCTGAGGAGCCTAGACGAACGCGAGAGGCCAGTCGCGAACACGTAGAAGAAATGGAGGAGTTAGGCCTGAGGTCGCTTACCTTCGCAAACGCGAAGCGTCGAACACGAACGCGATGCCTTGCATGGATAGGACTTCACGAACGCGGCACTGGTGCCGCGAACGCGAAGAGAAAATGCTGGTGCAGGAATATTTGGCCTTCGCGAACGCGAAAAAGAACGGGTCTGGGCAGTGTTCTGTTAAAGACGGGGGTTAGACTCATTTTCACCCCATTTCTTCATGGGAGCCGATTTTGGGGACAATTGTTGAGCACCATTTTTACCATCAATCTTGAGGTAAGTGATTCCTACTAGTTGTGAGTTATATACAAGGTTTATATATGGATTTAGACATAAAAATTTGTAAAAATTTGGGGTTTTGAAGAAAAACCTAGAAATTGGTATTTTTGAATTTTACCACGAAAATGGTTATGGAACTGGATGGAAATTATATATTTGAGCTCTTGAGATTATGGGTAACGATTCCCTCAGGAAAGTTTTGAAATACGGACACATGGGCCCGGGGTGAATTGTAGGAATATTACTTTTGGGTTGGGTAATTAAATTAATAGCCTCATTTTGAATTATTGAGCATGTACTAATTATTTTGTATAACATTTGGATAGTTTCTGATTTTCGGGACCGAATTGGAATTTTTTACACGACATTGTGATCGGAAGTAGGCTTTGTGACAAGGTCGCATTTGATTGGCCAGAACATGTCACTTGCACATGTGGCGCGGTTTCATTGCCCCTTTAATTTGACTTGGCATGTCTTGTCATTTTGACACGTGGCATACTCCTATTGGCTCTTCCGTTTGACTTGGCACGCCATGTCATTTGGAACATAGTACCAAACAGGGCCTCTAGGAAAATGACATCTTGGGCTTAATGAAGTGGGCTAATCACTTAAGCCTAATTAAATGGGCTAGCCCAATGGATTATGACTTATTTATTTAATCCATATATGTTGGACTTATATAATTAATTCAATTATATTAGCCCATAAATTTATTTGGACCAATATATCTTGAATTTAAAATATGATTCAAATTATTTTATGGATCTAATTTTAATAAAATTTATATGCCTACATATATAAAGTTACTATCATGTAATCCCGAATAATATAAATATTTTGACATTTCTAGAAATGAATTATTTCAACATATATGCGAATTTAAAGTTATAATTTTAAAAAGTTTGCTCATCCTTCCATGCGATTTGCCATTTTTGAGCGTGTTGACTTGTAAGTGTGAAAAATTAAAGTTGATATTTTGGAAGTAAAAAATTATAAATATTTAGAAGAGATTCTAGAATGACCGTGTAGTCCTTGAATATTTATTTTTGAATAAATATCTAAATGTTCTATAGTATTGTTAGAATATACTTAACTAGATTCTTCTTTTACACATTTATGGAATAATATCTAGAACCATCCCTAGATAAATATAAATAGGGATGGCCTTAGGCATTTGTAATCAAGTCAAAAATCAAGAAAGCCTTCTTTTCCTAAACAAGTTTTCCTATTTAAAATCTCTCTTCTCCTTTCAAGCTTCCTCTTCTTTAGTTGAATCTTTCAATCATAGTTATCGATCTTGGGGTTAGCAGAAGGACTTCAATAATATTTTTCTTCTGCTAGCCTTTACATGGTATCAGAGCCATAGGTTGGCTTCTGGATTTCAAGTTCGGGTTAGTGGTTGATTCAACTGGTCTCTCTAAATAGATTTGAGTGGTCGTACTAATGGACCAGGGATGAAATTATTGAATCAGTCCAACTAAAAGGTATGAAGGACCTGTATGAAGTCCTACCTTGTAGATGAGGATTTGTGGAAAGTTGTCAATGAAAGTAACACAAGTCCTCCAGCCGACGCACCAGAAAATAGCAATGCGCGCAACAAGTGAAAGCAAATTAATACTAAGGAAACGTTCATCTTGAAGAGGTCTATCTCCCCCAATTTATTTGATCATATTATAAGGTGTAAATCAGCTGATGAAATATATAGGACCCTCGATCAGTTGCTTAACAAGAAGAATGAAGTTCGATTACAGATATTGGAGAATGAATTGACTAACACCACACAAGGTAATCTCTCTACTGCTGAGTATTTTTTGAATATTAAGAATTTATGTTTCGAAATCTCTCTACTGAATCCGGAAGAGGCTATCTCTAAAGCAAGAAAAAGAAGAATTATTATTCGTGGTTTGAAGCTAGAATGTTCTCTTTGTTACATCGATTCAAGGATTGGTACAACAACTATCCTTGGAAGACTTTGAGAATGTATTGTCATCACATGAGATGCTAGCCAAACAAATGGCTGATGTATCTGTCAATGAAGGGGAAGGAAATGCTCTTGCCGTCAGCAAGATCAAGAGATAGCATGCACTTTCAATTCCCAAGTGGTTCAAGCTTGCCAAGAAAGAAAGGGGAGTCTTCCAATAATGGTAAAAAGCCTTTAAAATATTATCCTCGTGGCAAAGTCAGACACATAAAAAGATATTGTTGAGCCAAAGAAAACAACATTGCTAAAGCCAAGAAAGCTGCTGAGGAAGAAAAAGAACTAGGGAAAGTGCTTCACAGATGAGACTTGAGCAATAAATGCCATGGCTTCCATAAATTTTGAAAGAGATTGGATCGTGGGTTTAGGATGTGTGCATCATTTCACTAGAGATCAATCCAAATTCTCAACCGTTAGGGAATAAAATTACAATGATGTCATTGTAACAACAGATAATACCGTCCATCCAGTGGAGAAGGAAGACACTATTGTGATCAACGAGAAATGAGAAGACATTATCAATCTCAACAGTGCCTTTCATGTCCAGGTATAAAGAAAAATCTATTTTCAACTGCAAATGCTGAAAAGTATTTGCTATTTGGCCTACACGATGTGACGTTTCTCCAAACGATTAAGTTGCTCAAGGCAGATATCATTCACTGCGGTAAAGATAGTTAATGATTTATATATCTTGTGTGCCTCTAATTCATATATTAAGAAGATGAATAGTAATGATAACACACATTTTTGACATGCTAGACTTGTATCTTAACATATATAATATAAAATTCATGGCAAAATTGAATCTAGTAAAAGTATTTCCTAAGTTAAGAAACTTTGATGGAGGAGAGGTTTGTGAAGGATGTCAATATGGAAAGGCACATCGCCTTCCATTTGACAGATTCTTGTCAATGTGTAGTGCCCCACTGGAAATTGTTCACAATGACCGCGGCCAACAAGAAATCCTTCATTCTCAGGCTATTTTTATATGCTAATTTTCATTGATGATTTTACTCAATTCACTTGGATTTATTTTTTGAAACACAAGTCAGAAGTCTTCAATAAGTTTATGGAATTAAAAGAAACTGTTGAAGGAGAGATTGGTTCCAGAATAAGGCGATTACGAACTAATAATGGTAGTGAGTTCTCTTCTGATGAATTTCTCTATTTCTGTCGTCGAAAAAGTATTAAAAGAGAGCTCATCTGTGCTGATACGCTACAACAAAATGGAGTGACCGAACTAAAGTCGACAGATAACTGAGACATGTACGAGTTGGATTCATTTCAAGAATTTACCTAGAGGCTTGTTTGCTGAAGGTATGAAATGTGTAGTATATGTAATTAACACGATGCTGATTTCTCCAAATAATATGAAGTCTCCCTATGAATTAATGTTTGGAGAAGTCTAGTGTTAAACACTTTAGAGTTTTTTGCTCTATTTTTTATGTTCACATTCTAAATTCTTAACGAAGCAAGTTGGATGGCAAGATAAAAAATGTATCTCTTAGCTCTGAAGAAGGAAAAGGACCGGAAGTGCATGAATCCTAAAAATCATCTCTTAGTTGTTTCAAGAGATGTCATATTAGGTGAAATTTCCTTATATTATAGATTTGCGCAAGAAGGGGCAGGTTCTGCAGGTTCTAAACTATTGAACCATGAAGCCTCAAATCTTCTCATCACATGTGCTTCTTTAGATGATCCAGTTGTCGAGGAGCTAAGATAAAAGGGGGGGGGGGGGGGGGGGGGGGGGGGGGGTTGGACCTCAACTACATAAAACTCAGGAAGGATATAATTCATGTGGTTTAGGAAGGCAAAAAAGAACTATAATCAAGCTAGCTCGCTTCAAAAATAAAAATTTTATCAGTACATATTACACTTTCTTTGCAGGCCTAATTAATGACGAACGACCTTCAGTCTCTGGAGAAGCAAGAAGAGTCAAGAAAATATTGTTGAGATCTTCACCAAGACACTTCCTAAAGTATCTTTTAAGTTCTTCTGCAACAAGCTTGAGATAGTTTTCAAACAAATTACTTTAAGGGGGAGTGAGAAAAATTAAAGTTGATATTTTGGAAGTGAAAAATCATAGATATATAGAAGAGATTCTAGAATGACCTAGTGTAGTACTTGAATATTTATTTTGAAGCAATATCTAGATGTTTTATAATATTACTAGAAGATAGTTAACTAGAATCTTCCTTGTACATGTTTATAGAACAACATCTAAAACCATCCCTCAAGAGGTATAAATAGGGATGGCCTTAGGCATCTGTAACCAATCCAAAAATCAAGAGAGCCTTTCTTTCTTAAACAAGTTCTCCTATCTAAAATCTCTCTTCTCCTTTCAAGCTTCCTCTTCTTTAGTTGAATCTTTCAATCTTAGTTACCGATCTTGGGCTAGCAGAATATATCCAATAATATTTTTCTTCTACTATTCTTTACATTAAGTTTTCTTGCTATTTTTTTGTTTTCTCGTTGCAATATTTTGAAGATATCCATTGTTGTAATTTTTGAGTTGAATTCTATTAAATGATTCTTGTAATATGATATCTTTAGCGATTTATTCATCTATTCACTTCTTTAAGTTGTGACACCGCTTATGAAAAATCTTGCATACGCTACTGATGGAGACATATATAAAAGAGCTAGCGAAAAGACATATCGTCCTTTCCTTGGCTAGAATTCAATAGAAGTTGAAGGTGATGAGGTCGAGGAGTTCGTTATTTTAATTGATATGAATAAATGATAAAAGCGATAAAATCAATGTGATTTGTAAGAAGGCGCCATCGTGACCTGACAATGAGTGCCAAACTATAGAAGGTAAATTCTACTAACTGATAAAGAAAAGGGGCATCGACAACGCAACTCAACTAGCTGCAAATGACATTGTTTACCCGAAAAACGGATTGAGTTAAATTTATACGTAGTTCTAAGGGTATGTGATATAACTTGACACAAATCATAAGAATGGATAGAAATATCAAGTCTTGACTATAGAGAATGAAAAATAAGCAAAGTTGGCAAGAAGATGATTTACAGATTAGGCAAGATGAATCAATTTATCAAGCTAAAAAAGGGTAACTCTTCAATATATGGGTGTATGATATCTCAGTTACAATGTATGCAAAAATTTGGTTCTTATAGAAATAATAATCATCCCCTTTATAGTAGAGGGATCTTACTTTAGATATAATTAAAAATACATAGTGGGAGACCATGATAAATCAACTTTTTCATAATTCCTGCCAGGATTCTCTCCTCTAGTTAGATTGCAACGGCTCTTGTCTCGAGCTCAATTCTGACTTAGATCCTTGTATTGATTCGGGGTCAGTGTTGGTCAGTCTTTGCCTCATAAGATCGTTAACTTCACTTTGCATCATAGTTCAACTTGGATTCAAGCTCGATAATGACATCGAGCTCGACACTGATCGGTCCCTCGGGTTCGAAGCTCGATGACCTGACTTCGGACCTCAACTTGATAATATGAAGACGCTTCTCCGATCCAATGTATTACCATTTAAAACAGTTTGTATGAAGGACTAACCGGTTTATACAATATACAGATAGTCCCCTCGTTTCTCGGGAAGGATGTAGCGAGAAATGACATGATTTCACAACGGCTCGATCAGATATAAGCTGACGCTCACATTGGGCTCGATCATGACGCACGTGATAGCTGTCCCGTCAGTTTAATTTTTCAAGGCATTTAATGCGTGTCATACGGTGGTCGGCCATTATCGAAATTGAACCTCTATTTATATACCTATAAATAACCCCTTTTGACTTTTAATCACTTTTACATCTTCAAACTCTAAATTTTCGAACTCCTTTCTAATACTTTCTGAATTTACTCGCAAATCTGTGATTCTTCTCCGCAAAAACCTTTCTTCAAAAACACCAAACCTTTGTTACCTCCTTCTATTCTCGATCTTTAAATCCAAAAAATGGCAAAAACATAAAAAACTATTTCTCAGAAAGAAAAAGATTCTTCTTCACAGCCTGCCGCCGACAAAACACCGGTGGGACCACGGCCTGAGGAATGCATTCCTAGGGCGTGTATTATTACGTATGATTTTAAGGTCGACAAAGGCTCGTCGGTTCCCTGTCGATGTGAGCCTGTATCAAGGTATATGTGTTCGATAACCGAGAGGCACCTCGAACAACTAAAGAAAGATTGCAATTGGGAGAACAAAGAAATAGTAATACCGTCTTCTCGAGAAGATATCACCACTCACGTGAAATGGCTTTTTTAAGTGTGTATATTTACCCTTTCACGGGTCCCCTCGACCCTGTTATTATTGACATCTGCCGTCAATATCAAATAACCCTAGGCCAGATCCATCCTTCTTTTTGGCGGATCGTTATTTTGATCCGTTACTTCGTGAACAAAATCGAGGGGATGCCTTTCACCCTCGACCATCTCATCCAATTGTACTGTCCTCACCTCTTTCGAGGCGGGTTAATACAACTTCAGTGTCGGGCTACCAAGGTTCTATTCTCGCGTATAGACGAGGACAAGGATCGAGGCTGGATGGGCAAGTTCGTTTGAGTAAAGACTTCGGACCTATTTTTGACTGAAAATATGCCCTTTACTAAGGAGTGGAACATGAAGCGTAAGTGCAATTCTGCTGTTATCTCTTACTATTTTGCCCCTTCGTTCCTTTTCTCACCAATATTCCCCTTTTGGTGATGCAGCGGTTCCTTGGATACCTAGTGCAGTCCCCAATCTCAAGAACTGGGTATGGGATCTTGCTTCGACCTCCACATACGCCGAGCGCTTGTGGCATGATTTGTCAAAGGGCCGATGGGAGTCCAAAAATCACGGTGAGCTTCTTTCTCATATCTTTGGTAGTTTAAATGAGATGTTTTCCATATATTTAAATCAATTTTCCTGTATGTAGGTGTGGGAAAAGATGCGGTTTTGAGGCCCTCATCTATAGAGGAAGAGGCTTCGGCCTCTGATCCAAAGCCGATGAAGGATAATAAGAGGAAAAGGGCCTCCGCCTCTGAAGATCCAAAACCAAAGATGAGGATGGCTCGAAAGCCCAGGAAGAATATCTTTCCTTTGACCGAAGAATCAGTTCTACGCCTAAGTTATGAAGACGACGAAGAAGAAGAAAACGACGGGTCCGTGTTGGTGACCCGAATGAAGATATCCATCGATGCTCTAAAGGAAGCTGAATCGATGGTGATTTATAAAGCTCCACCTCAGACTGAGGATATGTCAGGGGAAGGTTCGGGTAGAATCCCCAAATCATTTGGGATCAATGATGCTTCCTACCGAAGTCAACAAACAGTGGGTACATCAGAAGGGTCGGTCCCGAAGCTCTCCGAATTGAGGAGGAGGCCCCAAGCGAGTCGCTTGAGGCAATAGTAATCGGAGACTCGCCCACTCTCCCTGCCTTTTTCGAAGGGGCGATTCTGGAAGCCCAGGCTTTGGGGGCCCTCGAGATGAGCCGGTTTCATGAAGGGGAGGACCTCTTCAGTGATTTGTTTACTGGGGTCGAGGACGCTACTGACCCTAGTGATGTGTCGTGCCTTTTCTGCTAAGCACAGTAAGCTCTGAATCGGGAAAGCTTTAACTGTCTTCGTTGATATTATTTTTTATGTTTGCTATTCTTTTCTAACTTCTTTTCTTCTTTTTTCGCAGGTCGTGGCGGTTCATCGAGAAGCATGTTCTCGGTCTCGAGCTGAGCTACAGCAATTCGAGGCTGACCTCCGACGATGTACGGAGGAGAGGAACGCCCTCAGACTCCTTTCCGGTCAAAGAGAAGAAGAAATCAAAGGCCTTCGAGCTGAGTTGGCCAAGGCTCATCAAGATCAGACCGACCTGACCGAGCAGATAATAATAATATTAAGAACTCATGGGCTTGATTTAGGATCGGAGGCTAATATTTCGATCTCACAACTGCAGCAGAAACTCAAGACGATTGGGCAGCTTTGTGAAGAAGTTGATATAATGAGGGCGGAGACCATGGGATGGAAAGATTGCATGGACCATTCTGCTGCAGAAAATGAGACTGTTTGGGCCCAATTGTCATCGATTGTAAGCCAACTTCAAGGCATGAAGGAGAAGAGCTCAGTTCAAGCGAGAAAAATTGAGGAACTCGAGGCTCGGTTGGCCTTTGAACTTGCCAAGGCCAAATTTGATGCCGTAAAGGCAAAGTCCTATGCGGATGCATTAGTGGCCATCTATCGGGCGGATGCTGAAGCTGCTCAGGTATAAGCAAGAGAGGTAGCTGAGACCACCAATACTCGAGCACATTGTGTTGCCGAACTTTCTAAATGCCGATCTCGGAGGGAGACCCTCGAAGATATCCATGCTCGAGGCTTCGATCTCGATGAAGAGATAAAAAAGGCTAAAGAGCTCGAAGCTGATGCTGAAACGTTGGCTTCCGATGATGATGATGGTGATGCTGATGATGATGCTGATGATGAGAGCAAAAGTGGGTCCGAGAGCGGGGAAGAGCTTGATGGAGAAGAGACTGTCCCCGTAGATAACCAAGAAACTTAACCCTTAGTTTTCATTTTGGTTTCCTGTTCGGACATTGTAAACATTCTTGTATATATATGTAAAGATATTTTCATTTCCCGACTTTCCTCTATTTTATTCTCTGCCTCATGAAGATTTTGTTTCATTCATGCCTTATGAAGATTTTCATAAGGATTTAGCTAATTCGATCGTATTTGGACCTTGTAACTTTTATAACTGAGGGAGTGCTTTCTCAAACTAGGAATAAGGTAGCCCGTAGGCTTAGTAGTAGAGTGAGTGATTTCTCGAACTTGAAGTGATGTAGCCCATAGGCTTAATGGTCGAGTGAGTATTCGCTCAAACTCGAAATAAACATTCTTGTATATATATATAAAGATCTTTTCATTTCCCGACTTTCCTCTATTTTATTCTCTACCACATGAAGATTTTGTTTCATTCATGCCTTATGAAGATTTTCATTAGGATTTATCTAATTCGATTGTATCTGTACCTTGTAACTTTTATAACTGAGGGAGTGCTTGCTCAAACTAGGAATAAGGTAGCCCATAGGCTTAATAGTTGAGTGAGTGATTGCTCAAACTAGAAGTGATGTATCCCATAGGCTTAATGGTCGAGTGAGTATTCACTCGAACTCGAAATAACAGTAGCCCGTAGGCTTAGTAGTTGAGTGAGCGCTTGCTCGAACTCAAATTGATGTAGCCAGTAGGCTTAATGATTGGGTGATTTATTCGAACTCGAAGTAATGTAGCCCGTAGGCTTGATGATTGAGTGAGTGATTCGTACTCGAAGTAATGTAGCCCGTAGGCTTAATGGTCGAGTGAGTATTTGCTCTAACTCGACTATTAAGCCTGCGAGCTACTCTTACTTCGAGTTCGAGCAAATACTCACTTGATTATCAAGCCTACGGGCTACATTACTTCGAGTTCGAATCATTCACTTGACTATTAAGCCTACGGGCTACATTACTTCAAGTTCGAATCACTCACTCGACTAATAAGACTACGGGCTACATCATCTCGAGTTTGAGCAATCATTCACTCGGCCATAAAGCCTACGGGCTACCATACTTTGCGTTTGAGTTTGAGAAATCACTCAGTCGACTATTAAGCATAAGAGCTATCTTACTTCGATTTCGAGAAGTCACTCACTCGATCATTAAGCCTACAGGCCACATTTCTTTGACTTTGAGTCACTCACTCGACTAATAAGCCTACGGGCCAAATCATCTCGAGTTTTGAGCAAGCACTCACTCGACTACTAAGCTTGCGAGCTACTCTTATTTCACGTTTGAGCAAATACTCACTCGATCATCAAGTCTACAGGCTACATTACTTCGAGTTTGACTCATTCACTTGACCATTAAGCCTACGGGTTCGAGAAATCACTCACTCGACTTTTAATCCTAAGGGCTATATTACTTTGAGTTAAAGCAATCACTCACTCGACCATTAAGCCTGCGGGTGATATTACTTCAAGTTCAAATCACGCACTCAACTAATAAGCCTACGGGCCACATTATCTCGCGTTTTGAGCAAGCACTCACTGGACTACTAAGACTGGGAGCTACTCTTATTTCGAGTTCGAGCAAATACTCACATGATCATCAAGTCTATGGGCTACATTACTTCGAGTTCGAATCATTCACATGACCATTAAGACTACGGGCTACATTACTTCGAGTTTGAATCACTCACTTGACTAATACGACTACGGGCTACATCATCTCAAGTTTGAGCAATCACTAACTCGACCATAAAGCCTACGGGCTACAATACTTTGCGTTTGAGTTTGAGCAATCACTCACTTGACTATTAACCCTAAGGGCTATCTTACTTCGACTTCGAGAAGTCACTCACTCGACCATTAAGCCTAAGGGCCACATTTCTTTGAGTTTGATCACTCACTCGACTAATAAGCCTAGTTGCCCGCAGGGTTAGTAGTCGAATGAGTGCTTGCTCAAAACTCGAGATGATGTGGCCTGCCGTAGGCTTATTAGTCGAGTGAGTGACTCGAACTTGAAGTAATTCGTCTGTAGGCTTAATGGTCGAGTGAGTATTCGCTCGAACACGAAATAAGAGTAGCCCGTAGGCTTAGTAGTCGAGTGAGTGCTTGCTCAAAACTCGAGATGATGTGGCCCGTAGGCTTATTAGTTGAGTATGTGATTCGAACTCGATGTAATATCGCCTGTAAGCTTATTGGTTGAATGAGTGATTGCTTGAACTCGAAGTAAGATAGCCCTTAGGATTAAAAGTCGAGTGAATGATTGCTCGAACTCGAACTCAACCATTACCATTGAGTTCGGGTTCGAGCAATCACTCACTCAACTTTTAATCCTAAGGGATATATAACTTCGAGTTAAAGCAATCACTCACTCGACCATTAAGCCTACGGGTGATATTACTTCGAGTTCGAATCACTCACTCGGCTAATAAGCCTACGGGCCATATCATCTTGAGTTTTGAGCAAGCACTCACAAGACTATTAATCCTGCGAGCTAATCTTATTTCGAGTTCGAGCAAATACTCACTAGATCATCAAGCCTACGGGCTACATTACTTCGAGTTCGAATCACTCACTTGACCATTAAGCCTACGGGCTACATTACTTTGAGTTAGAATCACTCACTTGACTAATAAGACTATGGGCTACATCATCTCGAGTTTGAGCAATCACTCACTCGACCATAAAGTCTACGTGCTACCATACATTGCGTTTAAGTTTGAGCAATCACTCACTCGGCTATTAACCCTAAGGGCTATCTTACTTCGATTTCGAGAAGTCACTCACTCGACCATTAAGCCTATGGGCCACATTTCTATGAGTTTGAGTCACTCGACTAATAAGCCTACGGGCCACATCATCTTGAGTTGTGAGCAAGCACTCACTCGACTACTAAGCCTGCGGGCAACTCTTACTAGCCCATAGGCTTAATGGTAGAGTGAGTATTCGCTCAAACTCGAAATACGAGTAGCTCGTAGGCTTAGTAGTCTATGAGCACTTGCTCTAACTCAAAGTGATGTAGCCTGTAGGATTAATGATTGAGTGAGTTATTCGAACTTTAATTAATGTAGCTTGTGGACTTGATGATAGAGTGAGTGATTCGAACTTGAAGTAATGTAGCCCGTAGGCTTAATGGTCGAGTGAGTATTTGCTCGAACTCGAAATAAGAGTTGCCCGTAGGCTTAGTAGTCGAGTGAGTGCTTGCTCAAAACTCGAGATGATGTGGCCCGTACGCTTATTAACCGAGTGAGTGAATCGAACGTGAAGTAATGTTGTCTGTAGGCTTAATGGTCGAGTGAGTATTCGCTCGAACTCGAAATAAGAGTAGCCCGTAGGCTTAGTAGTCGAGTGAGTGCTTGCTCAAAACTCTAGATGATGTGGCACATAGGCTTATTAGTCGAGTATGTGATTCGCACTCGATGTAATATCGCCTATAAGCTTAATGGTCGAATGAGTGATTACTCGAACTCGAAGTAAGATAGCCCTCAGGATTAAAAGTCGAGTGAGTGATTTCGCGAACTAGAACTCAACCATTACCATTGAGTTCGGGTTCGAGCAATCACTCACTCGACTTTTAATCCTAAGGGATATATTACTTCGAGTTAAAGCAATCACTCACTCGACAATTAAGCCTACGGGCGATATTACTTCGAGTTCGAATCACTCACTCGACTAATAAGCCTACAGGCCACACCATCTCGAGTTTTGAGAAAGCACTCACTCGACTACTAAGCCTGTGAGCTACTCTTATTTCAAGTTCGAGGAAATACTCACTCGATCATCAAGCCTAAAGGCTACATTACTTCGAGTTCCAATCATTCACTTGACCATTAAGCCTACGGGCTACATTACTTCGAGTTTGAATCACTCACTTGACTAATAAGACTATGCGCTACATCATCTCGAGTTTGAGCAACCACTCACTCGACCATAAAGTCTACGTGCTACCATACATTGCGTTTACGTTTGAGCAATCACTCACTCAGCTATTAACCCTAAGGGCTATCTTACTTCGATTTCGAGAAGTCACTCACTCGACCATTACGCCTACGAGCCACATTTCTATGAGTTTGAGTCACTCACTCGACTAAAAAGCCTACGGGCCACATCATCTCGAGTTTTGAGCTAGCACTCACTCGACTACTAAGCCTGCGGGCAATTCTTACTAGCCCATAGGCTTAATGGTCTAGTGAGTATTCGCTCGAATTCAAAATAAGAGTAGCCCGTAGGCTTAGTAGTCTAGTGAGCGCTTGCTCGAACTCAACATGATGTAGCCAGTAGGTTTAATAATTGAGTGGATTATTCTAACTTTATGTAATGTAGCCCGTGGGCTTGATGATCAAGTGAGTGATTCGAACTAGAAGTAATGTAGACCGTAGGCTTAATTGTCGAGTGAGTATTTGCTCGAACTCAAAATAAGAGTTGCCCGCAGGCTTAGTAGTCGAGTGAGTGCCTGCTCAAAACTCGAGATGATGTGCCCCATAGGCTTATTAGTCGAGTGAGTGACTCGAATGCGAAGTAATGTCATCTGTAGTCTTAATGGTCGAGTGAGTATTCACTCGAACTCGAAATAAGAGTAGCCCGTAGGCTTAGTAGTCGAGTGAGTGCTTGCTCAAAACTCGAGATGACGTGGCCCGTAGGCTTATTAGTCTAGTATGTGATTCGAACTCGATGTAATATCGCCTGTAAGCTTAATGGTCGAATGAGTGATTGCTCGAACTCGAAGTGAGATAGCCCTTAGGATTAAAAGTCGAGTAAGTGATTGCTCGAACTCGAACTCTACCATTACCATTGAGTTCGGGTTCGAGCAATCACTCACTCGACTTTTTATCCTAAGGGCTATATTACTTCGCGTTAAAGCAATCACTCACTCGACCATTAAGCCAATGGGCGATATTACTTCGAGTACGAATCACGCACTCGACTAATAAGCCTACGGGCGACATCATCTCGAGTTTTGAGCAAGCACTCACTCGACTACTAAGCCTACGAGCTACTCTTATTTCGAGTTCGAGCAAATACTCACTCGATCATCAAGCCTACGGGCTACATTAGTTCGAGTTCGAATCATTCATTTGACCATTAAGCCTACGGGCTACATTACTTCGAGTTTGAATCACTCAGTTGACTAATAAGACTACGGGCTACATCATCTCGAGTTTGAGCAATCACTCACTCGACCATAAAGCCTACGGGCTACCTTACTTTGCGTCTGAGTTTGAGCAGTTACTCACTCAACTATTAACCCTAAGGGCTATCTTACTTCAATTTCGAGTAGTCACTCACTCGACCATTAAGCCTACGGGCCACATTACTTTGATTTTGAGTCACTCACTCGACTAATAAGCCTACGGGCCACATCATCTCGAGTTTTGAGCAAGTACTCACTCGACTATTAAGCCTGCGGGCAACTCATACTACCCCATAGGCTTAATGGACGAGTGAGTATTCGTTCGAACTCGAAATAAGAGTAGCTTGTAGGCTTAGTAGTCTAGTGAGCGCTTGCTCGAACTCAAAGTGATGTAGCCTGTAGGCTTAATGATCGAGTGAGTTATTCGAACTATAAGTAATGTAGCCCGTGGGCTTGATGATCGAGGGAGTGATTCAAAATCGAAGTAATGTAGCCCGTAGGCTTAATGGTCGAGTGAGAATTTGCTCGAACTCGAAATAAGAGTAGCCCGTAGGCTTAATGGTCGAGTGAGAATTTGCTCGAACTCGAAATAAGAGCTGCCCACAGGCTTAGTAGTCGAGTGAGTGCTTGCTCAAAACTCTAGATGATGTGGCACATAGGCTTATTAGTCGAGTATGTGATTCGCACTCGAAGTAATGTTGTCTGTAGGCTTAATGGTCGAGTGAGTATTCGCTCGAACTCGAAATAAGAGTAGCCCGTAGGCTTAGTAGTTGAGTGAGTGCTTGCTCAAAACTCGAGATGATGTGGCCCGTAGGCTTATTAGTCGATTATGTGATTCGAACTCTATGTAATATCGCCTGTAAGCTTAATGGTCGAATGAGTGATTGCTCGAACTCGAAGTAAGATAGCCCTTAGGATTAAAAGTCGAGTGAGTGATTGCTCGAACTTGAACTCAACCATTACCATTGAGTTCGGGTTCGAGCAAAAACTCACTCGACTTTTAATCCTAAGGGCTATATTACTTCGAGTTAAAGCAATCACTCACTCGAACATTAAGCCTACGGGCGATATAAATTCGAGTTCGAATCACTCACTCGACTAATAATCCTACGGGCCACATCATCTCGCGTTTTGAGCAAGCACTCACTCGACTACTAAGCCTGCGAGCTACTCTTATTTCGAGTTCGAGAAAATACTCACTCGATTATCAAGCCTACGGGCTACATTACTTCAAGTTCGAATCGTGCACTTGACCATTAAGCCTACGGGCTACATTACTTCGAGTTCGAATCACTCACTTGACTAATAAGACTACGGGCTACAGCATCTCGAGTTTGAGCAATCACTCACTCGACCATAAAGCCTACGAGCTACCATACTTTGCGTTTGAGTTTGAGCAATCACTCAGTCGACTATTAACCCTAAGGGCTATCTTACTTCGATTTCGAGAAGTCACTCACTCGACCATTAAGCCTACGGGCCACATTTCTTTGAGTTTGAGTCACTCACTCGACTAATAAGCCTACGGGCCACATCATCTCGAGTTTTGAGCAAGCACTCACTCGACTACTAAGCCTGGGGGTAACTCTTACTAGCCCATAGGCTTAATGGTCGAGTGAGTATTCGCTCGAACGTGAAATAAGAGTAGCCCGTAGGCTTAGTAGTCTAGTGAGCGCTTGCTCGAACTCAAAGTGATTTAGCCTGTAGGCTTAATGATTGAGTGAGTTATTCAAACTTTAAATAATGTAGCCCATGGGCTTGATGATCAAGTGAGTGATTCGAACTCGAAGTAATGTAGCCCGTAGGCTTAATGGTCAATTGAGTATTTGCTCGAACTCGAAATAAGAGTTGCCCGCAGGCTTAGTAGTCGAGTGAGTGCTTGCTCAAAACTCGAGATGATATGGCCCGTAGGCTTATTAGTCGAGTGAGTGACTCGAACTCGAAGTAATGTCGTCTGTAGGCTTAATGGTCGAGTAAGTATTCGCTCGAACACAAAATAAGAGTAGCCCATAGGCTTAGTAGTCGAGTGAGTGCTTGCTCAAAACTTGAGATGATGTGGCGCGTAGGATTATTAGTCGAGTATGTGATTCAAACTCGATGTAATATTGCCTGTAAGCTTAATAGTCAAATGAGTGATTTCTCGAACTCGAAGTAAGATAGCCCTTAGGATTAAGAGCCGAGTGAGTGATTGCTCGAACTCGAACTCAACCATTACCATTGAGTTCGAGTTCGAGCAATCACTCACTCGACTTTTAATCCTAAGGGATATATTACTTCGAGTTAAAGCAATCACTTACTCGACCATTAAGCCTACGGGCAATATTCCTTCGAGTTTGAATCACTCACTCGACTAATAAGCCTACGGGCCAAATCATCTCGAGTTTTGAGCAAGCACTCACTCGACTACTAAGCCTGCGAGCTACTCTTATTTCGAGTTTGTGCAAATACTCACTCGATCATCAAGCCTATGGGCTACATTACTTCGAGTTCGACTCATTCACTTGACCATTAAGCCTACGGGCTACATTACTTCGAGTTCGAATCGCTCACTCGACTAATAAGACTACGAGCTACATCATCTCGAGTTTGAGCAATCACTCACTCGACCATAAAGCCTACGGGCTACCATACTTTGCGTTTGAGTTTGAGCAATCACTCACTCAACTATTAAGCCTAAGGGCTATCTTACTTCGATTTTGAGAAGTTCCTCACTCGACCATTAAGCCTACGGGCCATATTTCTTTGAGTTTGAGTCACTCACTCGACTAATAATCCCACGGGCCACATCATCTCGAGTTTTGAGCAAGCACTCACTCGACTACTAAGCCTGTGGGCAACTCTTACTAGCCCATAGGCTTAGTGGTCGAGTGAGTATTCACTCAAACTCGAAATAAGATTAGCCAGTAAGCTTAGTAGTCTAGTGAGCGCTTGCTTGAACTCAAAGTGATGTAGCCTATAAGCTTTATGATCGAGTGAGTTATTCGAACTTTAAGTAATGTAGCCCGTGGGCTTGATGATCGAGTGAGTGATTCGAACTTGAAGTAATGTAGCCTATAGGCTTAATGGTCGAGTGAGTATTTGCTCGAACGCGAAATAAGAGTTGCCCGCAGGCTTAGTCGTCGAGTGAGTGCTTGCTCAACACTCGAGAGGATATGGCTCGTAGGCTTATTAGTCGAGTGAGTGACTCGAACTCGAAGTAATCTCGTCCGTAGGATTAATGGTCGAGTGAGTATTCGCTCGAACACGAAATAAGAGTAGCCCATAGGCTTAGTAGTCGAGTGAGTGCTTGCTCAAAACTCGAGATGATGTGGCCCGTAGGCTTATTAGTCGAGTGAGTGTTTGCTTTACCTCAAAGTAATATAGCCCTTAGGATTATAAGTCGAGTGAGTGATTACTCGAACTCGAACTCAATGGTAATGGTTGAGTTCGAGTTCGAGCAATCACTCACTCGACTTTTAATCCTATGGGCTATCTTACTTCGAGTTCGAGCAATCACTCATTCTACCATTAAGCCTACGGGCGATATTACTTCGAGTTCGAATCAGTCACTCGACTAATAAGCCTACAGGCCACATCATCTCGCGTTTTGACCAAGCACTCACTCGACTACTAAGCCTGCGAGCTAATCTTATTTCGAGTTCGAGCAAATACTCACTAGATCATCAAGCCTACGGGCTACATTACTTCGAGTTCGAATCATTCACTTGTCCATTAAGCTTACAGGCTACATTACTTCGAGTTCGAATCACTCACTTGACTAATAATACTACGGGCTACATCATCTCGAGTTTGAGCAATCACTCACTTGACCATAAAGCCTACGGGCTACCATACTTTGCATTTGAGTTTGAGCAATCACTCACTAGACTATTAACCCTATGGGCTATCTTACTTCGATGTCGAGAAGTCACTCACTCATCCATTAAGCCTACGGGCCACATATTTTTGAATTTGAGTCACTCACTCGACTAATAAGACTACGGGCCACATCATCTCGAGTTTTGAGCAAGTACTCACTCGACTACTAAGCCTGCGGGCAACTCTTACTACCCCATAGACTTAATGGACGAGTGAGTATTCGCTCGAACTCGAAAAATCAGTAGCCCGTAGGCTTAGTAGTCTAGTGAGTGCTTGCTCAAACTCAATGTGATGTAGACTGTAGGCTTAATGATCGAGTGAGTTATTCGAACTTTAAGTAATGTAGCCCGTGGGCTTGGTGATCAAGTGAGTGATTCGAACTCGAAGTAATGTAGCCCGTAGGCTTAATGGTCAATTGAGTATTTGCTCGAACTCGAAATAAGAGTTTCCCGTAGGCTTAGTAGTCGAGTGAGTGCTTGCTCAAAACTCGAGATGATGTGGCCCGTAGGCTTATTAGTCGAGTGAGTGACTCGAACTCGAAGTAATGTCATCCGTAGGCTTATTGGTTGAGTGAGTGATTGCTCGAACTCGAAGTAAGATAGCCCTTAGGCTTAATAGTCGAGTGAGTTCTTGCTCAAACTCGAACTCAAAGTATTCTAGCCCGTACGCTTTATGGTCGAGTGAGTATTTTCTAAAACTCGAGATGATGTAGCCCGTAGTATTATTAGTCAAGTGAGTGATTCGAACTCGAAGTAATGTAGCCTGTAAGCTTAATGGACAAGTGAATGATTCGAACTCGAAGTAATGTAGCCCGTAGGCTTGCTGATTGAGTGAGTATTTGCTCGAACTCAAAATAAGTGTAGCCCGCAGGCTTAGTAGTCGAGTGAATGCTAGCTCAAAATGCGAGATGATGTGACCCGTAGGCTCAAACGCGAACTCAAAGTATTGTAGCCTATAGGTTTTATGGTCGAGTAGGTGTTTGCTCAAACTCGATATAATGTAACCCGTAGTCTTATTAGTAGAGTGAGTGATTCGAACTCGAAGTAATGTAGCCCGTAGGCTTAATGGTCGAGTGAGTGATTCAAACTCGAAGTAATGTAGTGTGTAGGCTTGATGATCGAGTGAGTATTTTCTCAAACTCGAGATGATATGTCCCGTAGGATTATTAGTGGAGTGAGTGATTTGAAGTCGTAGTAATATCGCCCATAGGCTTAATGGTCGAGTGAGTGATTGCTCGAACTCAAAGTAAGATACCCCTTAGGATTATAAGTCGAGTGAGTGATTGCTCGAACTCAAACTCAAGGTATTGTAGCTCGTACGCTTTATGGACGAGTGAGTATTTTCTCAAACCCGAGATGATGTGGCCCGTAGTCTTATTAGTCGAGTGAGTGATTCGAACTCGATGTAATAGCTCGTAGGCTTAATGGTCGAGTGAGTGATTTGAACTTGTAGTAATGTAGACCATAGGCTTGATGATTGAGTGAGTATTTGCTCAAACTCAAAATAAGAGTAGCCCGCAGGCTTAGTAGTCGAGTGAGTGCTAGCTCAAAACTCGAGATGATGTGACCCGTAGGCTCAAACGCGAACTCAAAGTATTGTAGCCCGTAGGTTTTATGGTCAAGTAGGTGTTTGCTCAAACTCGAGATGATGTAACCCATAGTCTTATTAGTAGAGTGAGTGATTCGAACTCGAAGTAATGTAGCCCGTAGGCTTAATAGTCGAGTGAGTGATTCGAACTCGAAGTAATGTAGCGTGTAGGCTTAATGATCGAGTGAGTATTTGCTCAAACTCGATATGATATGGCCCGTAGGATTATTAGTCGAGTGAGTGATTTGAAGTCGTAGTAATATCGCACATAGGCTTAATGGTCGAGTGAGTGATTGCTTGAACTTGAAGTAAGATACCCCTTAGGATTATAAGTCGAGTGAGTGATTGCTCGAACTCAAACTCAAGGTATTGTAGCCCGTACGCTTTATGGACGAGTGAGTGTTTGCTCAAACTCGAGTGATTCGAACACAAAGTAATGTATTGTAGCCCGTAGCCTTAATGGTCGAGTGAGTGATTGCTCAAATTCAAAGTAAGATAGCCTTTTGGCTTAATAGTCGAGTGAGTGATTGCTCGAACTCGAACTCGAACTCGAACTCGAAGTATTGTAGCCCGTAAGCTTTATTTGCGAGTGAGTGTTTGCTCAAACTCGAGATGATATAGCCCATACGTTTATTAGTCGAGTGAGTGATTCGAACTGGAAGTAATGTAGCCCGTAGGCTTAATAGTCGAGTGAGTGATTCGAACTGGAAGTAATGTAGCCCGTAGGCTTAATAGTCGAGTGAGTGATTCTAACTCGAAGTAATGTAGCCCGTAGGCTTGATGATCCAGTGAGTGATTCGAACTCAAAGTAATGTATCCCGTAGCCTTGATGATCGTATGAGTGATTCGAACTCAAAGTAATGTATCCCGTAGCCTTGATGATCGTATGAGTGATTCGAACTCGAAGTACTGTAGCCCGTAGGCTTAATGGTCGAGTGAGTGATTGCTCGAACTCAAAGTAAGATAGCCCTTAGGCTTAATAGTCGAGTGAGTGATTGCTCGAACTCGAACTCAAAGTATTGTAGCCCGTAGGATTTATGGTCGAGTAAGTGTTTGCTCAAACTCGAGATGATGTGGCCCGTAGGCTTATTAGGCGAGTGAGTGATTCGAACTCGAAGTAATGCCACCTGTAGGCTTAATGGTCGAGTGAGAGTTTGCTCGAACTCAAAATAAGAGTAGCCCGTAGGCTTAGTAGTTGAGTGAGCGCTTGCTCGAACTCAAAGTGATGTAGCCTGTAGGCTCAAACTCGAACTCAAAGTATTGTAGCTCGTAGGCTTTATGGTTGAGTGGGTGTTTGCTCAAACTCGAGATGATGTAACCCGTAGTCTTATTAGTAGAGGGAGTGATTCGAACTTGAAGTAATGTCGCCCGTAGGATTAATGGTTGAGTGAGTGATTCGAACTCGAAGTAATGTAGCCTGTAGGCGTGATGATCGAGTGAGTATTTGCTCGAACTCGAAATAAGAGTAGCTCACAGACTTAGTAGTCGAGTGAGTGCTTACTCAAAACTCGAGATGATGTGGCCCGAAGGCTTATTAGTTAAGTGAGTGACTCGAACTCGAAGTAATGTCGCCCAAAGGCTTAATGGTCGAGTGAGTCATTGCTCGAACGCGAAGTAAGATAGCACTAAGGCTTAATGGTCGAGTGAGTATTTGCTCAAACTCAAAATAAGAGCAGCCCGCAAGCTTAGTATTCGAGTGAGTGCTTGCTCAAAACTCGAGATGATATGGCCCATAGGATTATTAGTCGAGTGAGTCATTTGAAGTCGTAGTAATATCGCCCATAGGCTTAATGGTCGAGTGAGTGATTGCTCGAACTCGAAGTAAGATAGCCCTTAGGATTATAAGTCGAGTGAGTGATTGCTCGAACTCGAACTCAAGGTATTGTAGCCCGTAGGCTTTATGGTCGAGTGAGTGTTTACTCAAACTCGAGATGATGTAGCCTGTAGGCTTATTAGTCAAGTGAGAGTTTGCTCGAACTAGAACTCGAAGTATTGCAGCCCGTAAGCTTTATGTTCGAGTGAGTGTTTGCTCAAACTGGAAGTAATGTAGCCCGTAGGCTTAATGGTCGAGTGAGTGATTCTAACTCGAAGTAATGTCGCCCGTAGGCTTAATGGTCGAGTGAGTGATTACTCGTACTCAAAGTAAGATAGAACTTAGGCTTAATGGTCGAGTGAGTATTTTCTCGAACTCTAAATAAGAGCAGCCCGCAAGCTTAGTATTCGAGTGAGTGTTTGCTCTAAACTCGAGATGATGTGACCCGTTGGCTTATTAGTCGAGTGAGTGATTCAAAGTCGTAGTAATATCCCCCGTAGGCCGTTATGGTCGAGTGAGTGATTGTTCAAACTCGAAGTAAGATAGCCCTTAGGATTATAAGTCGAGTGAGTGATTGCTCGAACTCGAATTCAAAGTATTGTAGCCCGTAGGCTTTATGGTCGAGTGAGTGTTTGCTCAAACTCGAGATGATGTAGCTGTAGGCTTATTAGTCGAGTAAGTGATTATAACTCGAAGTATTGTAGCCCGTAGACTAAATGGTCGAGTGAGTGATTGCTCGAATTCGAAGTAAGATAGCCCTTAGTCTTAATAGTCGAGTGAGTGATCGCTCGAACTCGAAGTACTGTGGCCCGTAAGCTTTATAAGTGAGTGTTTGATCAAACTCGAGATGATGTAGCCCATAGGTTTATTAGTCAAGTGAGTGATTCAAATTGGAATTAATGTAGCTCGTAGGCTTAATGGTCGAGTGAGTGATTCGAACTCAAAGTAATGTAGCCCGTAGGCTTGATGATCCAGTGAGTGATTCGAACTTGAAGTAATGTAGCCTGTAGGCTTAGTGGTCGAGTGAGTGATTGCTCGAACTCGAAGTAAGATATCCCTTAGGCTTAATAGTCGAGTGAGAGTTTGTTCGAACTCAAAATAAGAGTAGCCCATAGGCTTACTAGTCGAGTAGGTGATTCGAACTTGAAGTAATGTAGCCCGTAGGCTTAATGGTTGAGTGAGAGTTTGCTCGAACTAGAAATAAGAGTAGCCCGTAGGCTTAATGGTTGAGTGAGAGTTTGCTCGAACTAGAAATAAGAGTAGCCCGTAGGCTTACTAGTCGAGTGAGTGATTCGAACTCAAAGTAATGTAGCCCGTAGGCTTAATGGTCAAGTGAGAGTTTGCTCGAACTCGAAATAAGAGTAGCCCGTAGGCTTACTAGTTGAGTGAGTGATTCGAACTTGAAGTAATGTAGCCCGTAGGCTTAATGGTCGAGTGAGAGTTTTCTCGAACTCGAAATAAGAGTAGCCCGTAGGCTTACTAGTGGAGTGAGTGATTTGAACTCGAAGTAATGTTTCCCGTAGGCTTAATGGTTGAGTGAGTGTTTGCTCAAACTCGAAATAAGAGTAGCCAGTAGGCTTATTAGTCGAGTGAGTGATCCGAACTCGAGGTAATGTTGCCCATAGGCTTAATGGTCGAGTGAGAGTTTGCTCGAACTCGAAATAAGAGTAGCCCGTATGCTTAGTAGTCGAGTGAGTGATTCAAACTCGAGGTAATGTAGCCGGTAGGCTTAGTAGTCGAGCGAGTGATGCTCGAACTCGTTGATTTACCTTAATCCTGTTTGCATAATAAATCTCGCAATAGAGGAACTTTTCTTGGATATAAGTTATCGGTAAAAAAAACTCTCTTTGTAAGTCATTATACATGTGTTCATGTTTTGCGTTAGGGCTCGGGCCAACTACATGAGCATGGTTTGTTTTTTCCATTTGGCTCTTACAATTTTTCCTATTGGAACCCTGTATTAGAGGTCGATTGTAAAGAGGCCTCGGATACTGTCAAATTGTTTCTAAGTTAGCACGATCAATGGTTGCATCATTAAAAATCTTGTTGAAACACCCGTTTGGGATAAAACCAATCTAAGGGAAAAAGAATGCAACGCGTGCTTTCAGATCTAGAGCTTTGTATTGAAGGATCCATCCTTGCTCCTGATCGGGCTCCTGTAAGGGTTAGTTTCGAAATATAAACGAATATGGGAAGGTCGTACCTTAGCAGTAGTATCGTCTTAGGTGCGATACATTCCAATTGCTTGATAGTTATTTGCCGTTTATAATACCGAGCTTGTAGGATCCTTTTCCTATGTTTTCGAGAACCTGATATGGTCCTTCCCAGTTTGGACCCATTTTTCCTTCGTTTGGATTTCGGGTACTGTGGGTGACTTTCTTTAGCACTAAGTCCCCGATTTTAAAATGGCAAATCTTGGTTGTTCGATTATAGTATATTTCGATCCGCTACTTTTGGGCGGCCAATCGGACGAGAGTGGCTTCTCGATTTTCATCCAATAATTCGAGGCTAGTATTCATAGCCTCGTGATTTGACTCTTCGATTGTATATCGAAACCCAGCACTGGGTTCTCTGACTTCGACTGGAATCAAGGCTTCGGAACCATATACCAAGGAGAATGGGGTTGCCCCCGTACTAGACTTTGATGTTATTCGATACGCCCAAAGAACTTCAGGTAGGACTTCTCTCCATTTTCCCTTGGTGTCGTTCAACCCTTTATTTAGATTTTGAATGATAGTTTTGTTCGTCGGTTCGGCCTGTCCGTTCCCACTAGGGTGATACGATGTTGATAATATCCTTTTTATCTTATGGACTTCGAGGATTTCCGTCACTTTGCTGCCGATAAATTGTTTCCGATTGTCACAGACTATTTTGGCGGGTATCCCAAATCGGCATACGATATGATCCCAGATGAAGTTTATAACCTCTTTCTCTCTAACATTTTCGAACGCCTGTGCTTCAACCCATTTAGAGAAATAGTCAGTCATAAATAAGATGAACTTAGCTTTACCTGGGGCCGATGGCAGAGGGCCGACGATATCCATTCCCCATTTCATGAATGTCCATGGGGATAGAACTGAGTGAAGTTGCTCTCCAGGCTGATGGATCATCGGTGCAAACCTTTGACATTTTGTGTCATTTTCGAACAAACTCCTTTGCATGTTTGTCCATATCGATCCAATAATATCCTGCTCTGAATTTTTTTCGGACTAATGAATCGGTACCAGAATGATTTCCACAAGTACCCTCGTGAATCTCACGTAGGATGTAATCGGTGTCCCCTGGTCCTAAGCATACTGCCAATGGTCTATCGAATGTCCTTTGGTATAATGTTCCATCTGCAGTCAATATGAACCGAGCAACTTTGGTTCGTAGGGCCCTCAAATATTTAGGGTCCGATGGGAGCTTTCTGTTATGCAAGTATTCAATATACTTATTCCTCCAATCCCAGGTTAAGCTTGTAGAGTTTATCTCGGCGTGACCTTCCTCGATCACGGATCTCGAGAGTTGAACGATAGTCCTCGAGCTGATCTCATCTTCCCCGACTGATGATCCTAAATTTGCGAGTGCATCAGCCTCACTGTTTTGTTCTCGAGGCACATGCTGTAAGGCCCATTATTTGAAACGGTGCAAAGTTACCTGCAGTTTGTCCAAATACTTTGCATTCTATCTTCTCGAACTTCGAAAGTTTTGTTTACTTGATTTACCACCTGCAAAGAGTCACACTTGGCTTCAATGACTTCTACTCCCAAGCTTTTAGCTAGCTCGAGAATTTCAAACATGGCCTCATACTCGGCCTCGTTGTTAGTCAACCTAGTAGTTTTGATAGATTGTCTAATAGTGTTACCCGTGGGTGGCTTTAAAATGATGCATAGCCCGGACCCCTTCACGTTCGAAGCCCCATCCCTGAAAAGGGTACATACCCCCGTTGATGTACCCGATTTCAATAAGAGTTCTTTCTCAACTTCGGGTACGAGGGTCGGCGTGAAATTGGCCATGAAGTCCGCTAACAATTGAGACTTGATGGGCGTACGGGATTGATATTCGATATCGTACCCACTGAGTTCTATGGCCCATTTGGCCAATCGGCCTGATAGTTCGGGCTTGTGCAAAATATTACGAAGTAGGTAAGTGGTTAATACGCATATGGGGTGACATTGAAAGTACGGTCTTAACTTTCTAGAGGCGCTTATCAGTACAAGTGCCAATTTTTTAAGTGTGGGATATCTAGTTTCTGCTTCTCCTAAGGTTCGACTTATATAATAAACGGGAAATTGCGTACCTTGATCTTCTCGAACTAGGGTACCACTCACCGCGATTTCCGACACTGCCAAGTAACAAGCGAAGTTTTTCGTCTATTTTTGCAGTATGAAGCAGTGGTGGGCTCGATAGATATCGCTTTCATTCCTCTAATGCCTGCTGACATTCCGGGGTCCAAGCGAAGTCGTTATTCTTTTTGAGTTGAGAGCAACGTCTGTGACTTCGATCTGACGATCTAGAAATGAATCGGCCTAAGGCAGCAATCTGTCCCGTTAGCCTCTGTACAACTTTTACACTGTCCACCATGGCGATGTCTTTGATGGACTTGATTTTATCGGGGTTAATCTCGATCCCCCGATTTGATACCATGAAGCTGAGGAACTTGCCCGAACCGACCCTGAAAGCACATTTCTCGGGGTTGAGCTTCATGTTGTATTTCCTTAAAATATCGAATGTTTCCTTCATGTTGATTTACCTATTTGTTCCTCGAACATTTTATTTACTAGGCGTTGGTAAGTAGCTCCTGCATTGTTTAGCCCAAAGGGCATCAAATTATAACAATATGTTCCATACTTAGTGACAAATGAAGTCTTTTCCTGGTCTTCCGGGTTCATTTGGATTTTTTAATACCCGGAATAGGCATCGAGAAATGTAAGTACCTCATGGCCGGCCGTGGCATCGATCATGCGATCGATGTTGGGCAGCGGAAAAGAATCTTTAGGGCATGCCTTGTTAAAATTCTTATAATCTACACACATTCTAAGTTTGTTCCCCTTTTTAGGGACTACAACTACATTGGCTAACCATTCGGGATATTTCACATCCTGAATCGACCCTATTTTGAGAAGTATAGTTACCTCGTCCTTTATGAATGCATGCTTTACCTCAGACTTTTCTCTTCTATTTTGCTTCACCGGTTTGAACCTAGGGTCCAGGCTTAGTCGATGCGTCGTTATATCCGGTGGGATCCCTGTTATATCTAAATGGGACCAAGCAAAACAATCTATGTTATCGATAAGAAATTGAATAAGCCTTTTCCTGAGTTCGGGGGTTTATCCCGTTCCCAGGTATACCTTTAGTTTGGGCAAATGTTCGATTAATATGACTTGCTCCAATTCTTCAATCGTTTATTGGGTAGCATCGGAATCATCAAGAATCACGAAGGATCGAGGGATCCTTTGATCATTATCTTTATCGATCTTCTGATTTTTTGGTTGGGTTAAAGCTGATGTCTGTGATTGCTATTTGGCATTTTGTTCCCCTTTTGAGTCCGATACCTTTATTGATGAATGTGAGGATATCAGATTCACTTCCTCGATGGTAATTTATCTTGCGGCCGGTTGATCTTCGTACACTGTTTTGACTCCCCTCGAGGAATTTAAGAACTTGGTGTAGGGTCGAGGGTACAACTCTCATGTTGTGGATCCATGGCCTTCCAAAAAGGGCATTGTACCTCAAGTCGCCTTTGATTACATGGAACGTCATTTTTGGATGGTCCCGACCACGTTTATCGGCAGAATTATCTCGCCTTTAGTGGTTTCACATGCCATATTGAATCCGTTTAGAACTAGGGTTGCAGGTACGACCTGGTTTTGTAGACCGAGTTATTCTACAACTTTCGATCTAATGATGTTGGCCGAGCTACCTGGATCAATTAACACACGCTTAACTTTAGTTTTATTCATAAGTACGTATATTACCAGTGCATTGTTAAGAGGTTGTATGACTCCTTCTGCATTTTCATCATTGAAGGACAAAGTTCCTATGGGTGTGTAATCCTGAGTTTGAGGTCGTTTTTCTCTCATAATCGATGTCTTAGTGCATTTAAGCACCGACCCTTGAGGGGTTTCGACGCTGCCGATGATCATGTAGATAACGTTCTTTGGTTCTTCTTGTTCGTTTTTTTTGCCGAACTCCCTGGTTTTGAAATAGTTCTTCGCCCTGTCGCTTAAACATTCTCAAAGGTTCCCTTTATTGAATAACCGGGCTACCTCTTCTCTTAGTTTCCTGCAATCTTTCGTTCTGTGGCCATGTGTGATATGATATTCGCATATTTGATTGGGATTCCTCTGGGCATGATCGGTCTGCATGGGTCGAGGACATTTAGTGTCTTTGATGCGTCCGATAGCCAACACGATGGCAGATGCATCAATGCTGAAGTTATACTCCAATAGCCGTGGTGCTTCCATAGATCCGATAGGCCTGTCGAACCCACTGCTGTTCATCAGCCCCCGAGACCCTTGACCTCAATCACTTTATTTGTTGCTTTGTCCGAGGTTACATCTCGATTCATTGATTCTGTGGTTTCCACTATACGGTCGGTATCAGTCCCTGATCGGACCTTGTTCTCGATTAATATCCCTTCGAGCAACGGGTTCATCCCCCAACTGATCATCATCGACTCTAATTTTTGATTGGTACCGATTGTGCATGTCGGCCCAAGTGATAGCTGGGTACTCGATCAGGTTATGCTTCAATCGACGTGAAGCCATCAAACTTCGTTCGTTCAAACCTTGAGTGAAAGCCTACATAACCCAATCGTCTGTTACTGGTGGCAGATCCATACGTTCCATTTGAAAATGAGATACAAACTCCCTTAGCATCTCGTTATCCTTTTGTCTTACCTTGAACAGGTCCGACTTCCTGGTCTCGACTTTTATGGCCCCGACATGTGCTTTTACGAAGGAATCTACAAGCATAGCAAAAGAATTGATAGAATTAGATGGCAAATTACGATAGCATATCATTGCTCCCTTTGACAGGGTTTCACCGAATTTCTTGAATAATACAGATTCGATCTCATCATCCTCTAGATTGTTCCCTTTTATGGCATATGTGTATGAGGTGACATGTTCGTTAGGGTTGGAAGTTCTGTTATATTTAGGAATCTCGGGCATGCAGAACTTCTTTGGGATCGGTTTAGGAGCTGCGCTTGGGGGGAAAGGCTTTTGTATGAATTTTTGGAATCTAAGCCCTTCAATATTGGTGGTGCCCCCGGGATCTGATCAACCCTGGATTTGTATGTTTCCACCTTTTTGTCATTAGCTTCGATCCTCATTTCTCCCGATTATATTCATTTGGTCAGTTCTTCGAACATCTTAGAAATTTTGGGATTAGTCCCCGACTCCTTCTCATTTGATTTCACTATAGCTGGTTCCGTTGTATGGGAGATTTCTTTGGGTTGACTGGGCTTCGGCCTGCTCGGTATATGGGTTTGACTCTTCAACTGAGCTATTGCTTCCTGTTGAGCTTGCAACATTTCGAAAATCATACGCAAGCTGACGCCGTTTTCCTCGACGTTATAGGTATCTCGAGCTGCAGATCAAGTGCCACCATGTATGCTATGTTCAGGTTCAGAATGTATGTTCGCCTCAATGTCCACATGCAAATTAATGTCTATCGACACTTCGATTAGATCTCCAACGGCGTTGACAAGTGGCCTTTAGGTACTGGGTGTCAAGTAGTTGTTCTCATCTTGAATACCAGCTTCGTTGTCGATAGGTAAGGCCATTTAATTGATAGTTTAGTTGTTGCTAATCCAAAATCAAAGACACTTCCGGAAACAAGTGTAAAACGATGTGTTTTTACAGATTCGTATCAAATAACCACTGTTATCCTTAGCCCCACGGTGGGCGCCAAACTATTTACACAAAAAACGAATTGAGTTAAATTTGTACGTAGTTCTAAGGGTATGTGGTATAACTTGACACAAATCGTAAGAATGAATAGAAATATCAAGTGTTGACTATAGAGAATGAAAAATAAGCAAAGTTTGGAAGAAGATGATTTACAGATTAGGCAAGATGAATCAATCTATCAAGCTAAAAAAGGGTAACTCTTCAATATATGGGTGTATGATAGCTCAGTTGCAATGTATTCAAAAATATGGTGCTTAGAGAAATAGTAATCATCCCCTTTATAGTAGATGGATCTTACTTTAGATATAATTTAAAATACATAGTGGGAGACCCATGATAAATCAGTTTTTTCATAATTCCTGTCAGGATTCTCTGCTCTAGTAGGATTGCAACGGCTCTTGTCTATGAGCTCGATATTGACTCGAGCTCTCGGTCTTGATTCAAACTCTCGATCTTGACTCGAGCTCGATTCTGACTCAGATCTTTGTATTGATTCGGGGTCAGTGTTGATCGGTATCTGCCTCATAAGCTTAATAACTTTACTTTGCATCATAGTTCGACTTGGATTCGAGCTCGGTAATAACATCGAGCTTGACACTGATCGGTCCCTCGGGCTCGAAGCTCCGTGACCTAACTTCGGACCTCAACGTGATACTATGAATACTCTTCTCCGATCCAATGTATTACCATTTAAACCAGTTCGTACGAAGGACTAACCAGTTTGTACCGTATACAAAAATAAAACAAACATAAAGTAAATAAGGAGAAAGAAAAGTCATGTGATTTTATTGATAGTATGTGTCTGCAACGTTACATAATTTCTTGAAGTAGTTGGATACAATACTCTATCGACTTAGAAATTATTAAAAAGAAATAATAATAAAACCAATAAAGTAAGCGAACTGAGAGTAGTGGGCTTAGATTGGTCATACATTGCAGGGACTGTGGAAGCTCCAACTGAGGCAATATACGTACAAACAACGAAAGGAAATAGCCTGAATTATTTATATGTAAAATAGACAATATAATAGTAGAATTTAATTAAACATAAATTGAGAAGAATACCTCTTGAAGCATGACTGCAATTGTGAAATTAGCCTTCACGTTCCCGCGATCTAATCAACCAAGTCACCACAAATTTCGCATCTCACCGGCCAGATCACGATCATCATAAATTCCTCAATCTTTTGTTGTGTTATCTGAACAATACTTAATATTTGTGAAATTTGTGAGGGCGAATTTCTCCAAAAAATCGAGTGACTTTTTAGTAAAAACATTATGTAAAAATACGTCCCACAATTATAACATAAGACCCCTTATATATCCATAGGTTTCAGGGTTTACAACCCTTTCCTAAACTTGCTAGGTCATCCTTTTTCATCAAGAAATGATTCTATTTTGTTCCTAGCTATTTAGGCAAAACAAGGACTAACAAATTTAATTAACGAGGCTTCCTATTATGGACTTAATTCGAAATATTAAAATCAACCCTACCATAATAAATTACAAATTATTTCACTAAAAATTCGTAATTGCACTCTTCAGTTTAATTTTAAAAAATTTCGTTCAATCTTAATTTAGCTCTTTGTGTTAGGATTAAGTACTATAACGACCCGGTCGGTCGTTTTGAGTATTATAGCTCCGCTCCACAATTTATTACTTATTCTGTTCTCACTTATTGTTATGTGACTTGCCGAGGTGGTCGGTTTAGTTCTGAGGGTATTTCTGATTGAGTTGGGACACTTAGTCCCAAGGTTGGAAGCCTAAGTTGAAAGAATTGACCAGATGTTGACTTATGTGTAAATGACTCCAGAATAGAGTTTTGATGATTTCGATAGCTCCGTAGGATGATTTTAAACTTAGGAGTGTATTCGGATATTAATTTGGCAAAAGTTGGGAAAATAGAAGTTTGACAGAGAGTTGCCTTTATGGTTACCAGGATCGGATTTTGGTTCTAAAAGTTGGAAAAGATCCATTGTGTCATTTATTACTTATGTGAAAAATTTGTGGTCAATCGGAGTTGATTTGATAGGTTTCGGCATCGGTTGCAGAAGTTGGAAATTCATTAGTTTCAATAGGCTTGAATTGTGGTGCGATTCGTGTTTTTGATGTTGTATGATGTGATTTGAGGCCTCGATTAAATTTGTATCATATTTTTGGTCTTGTTTGTATGTTTGGTTGAGGTCCCGGGGACCTCGGGTGGATTGCAGATTGCAATTTGGACATAGGAAATTTCTAAAGAGTTCTTGTCTGGTACAATCGCACCTGCGAAGACTGTGGTCGCAGGTGCGATACTGCAGGAGCGAGCCAAGGGCCGCAGGTGCGGGCTTGAAGTAGTTGGGCAGTGGTCGCATGTGAAAGGGGGTTTTCTACATTTGCGGGCGTGGTTCCGTAGATGCGGAGTTAGGGAGGCATGGCTGGCTTCGCAGAAGTGGATGGGCTCACGCAGGCGCGGAAGTGCAGAAGCGGGCTCGCAGGTGCGGAGTTTTGGCCCGCAGGGGAAAAAGGTTTGGGCAGAATATATATTTCGAAGGGTTTCCGATATTTTCTCATTTTTGGACTTTGCAAGCTTGGATGGTAGTAATATTTTGAGAGGTATTTCACGGGATTTCTAGAGGTAAGCCACTTTTGGTTGTTTTTATCCATTAATATTGAATACCCATTGAATTTCCCAACTAAGGTGGAATTTAGGGAATTTTGGGTCAAGGATTGTAGAGTAAGATTTGGCGATTTGAGTGGCGATTTGGTGTCAGATTTGAGTAATTATGGTATGGTTGGACAAGTGGTTGAATGTGTGTTCGGATTGTTTTAATTTTGTCAGATTCCGAGACGTAGGTCCGGGATTGACTTTTTGACTTTTGTTAAAGAACAGACCTTATTCATATGGAATTGATTTCTATAGCTCGTGTTGATCGTATTGAGTTGTTTGTGGCTAGATTCGAGTAGCTCAGAGGTCGATTCGCTCGACAAGGGCTTGTTGGAGAAAAGATTTGCACAATTTGAGGTAAGTAACACTTCTAAACTTTGTTCTGAGGGTATGAATCCCTGAAATACATTTATGTGGTTGGTGTTGAGGTGACACATATGCTAGGTGACGGGCGTGTGGGCGTGCACCGTAGTAATTGTGATTCAGTCAATCCCGTGAAACTCTGTAGCCACTTAATCTTGCTATTATTCATATTTACTCCACGTGTTAGATAATTTGAGCTGTGATTTATGTTAGAAAATATATTTAGGCTATATGCTAGTACTGTTGGGACCCACAATGGTCGTTCTTTTGTTGTTGAGTTATTTTCTTAAATAGCAGTTATGTACTCAGTCGCATTCATCATTTGCATATCATATCTCAGTCTCTGTTACCATTTACTATTACATCATGTATCATTGTTTTGGGCTATTGGCATGAGTGTTGTGGGTCCGAGATACTGGAGAGATTGATGATTGAGTGGGCCCGAGGGCCTGTTTGTCAGTCATATTCGTGGGATTGGGTTGCACATCGCAGTGAGTATTATGGATTCTTGATGAGATCGGGCTGCACGCCGCAACATGTATTATTGATTCATGATAGGATCGGGATACACGTCGTAGCAGGTTTTATTGACTCATGATGGGATGGGGCTGCGCGTCGTAACAGGTTTTATTAGCGCTTGGGCAAGATCCGCCCCTCCGGAGTCTAACATACTAGTAGTGAGCGCATGTAAAGTACAATACTGAGTGATTGAGCGTGATGAGTGAGAGTTCATACAGTCAGATTGAGTACTCTAAGAGTGTAAGTACGTGAGGTTATTGTAATGCATTACATGTGGCATGCACTTTTGACATGTAGATATAGAGGTGTAACATTCCTCATATAAGTCATTCTTAGCATATTTTTATCTATGATAAGCTTAAATTGTTAATTACTTGAAAGCATGTCTACATTTTATGAACTGTCTACAAACAGATTATTGGATTTCTTTCTGATTTATTACTGTTATACATCAGGATTTGGACTGTAATTATCTGAGCTCGTCACTGCTTTCAGCCTAAGGTTAGTCTTGTTACTTATTGAGTACATTGGGTCGGTCGTACACATACTACACTCTGCACTTCGTGTGCAGATCCATGTACTTCTTGGCACGACGTTTGCTAGTTTGGGAGCCTTATCTATTCGGAGACTATTGAGGTAGCTGCCTTGGCGTCCGCAGACCTTCATTCTAGAAAATGTTTTAGTAGTCACACTATAGTCACATTTAGATGCTTATGTATTCAACGACACTCGGATTTTTGGGAAATTTTGTATCGAGTTGTGGTGTTTTCTTATCATTTATTATGGGACTTTTACTATTTAATCTTATTTCAGTATGTTTTAAATTAAAAATGCATAGTTATTTGCGAGTTGTCGGCCTGCCTAGTACTGCGATAGGTGCCATCGTGACATATGAGATTTTGTGTCGTGACAAGTTGGTATCACAACCTAGGTTACATAGGTCTCACGAGTCATGAGTAGGTTTAGTAGAATCTTGCGGATCGGTACAGAGACGTCTGTACTTATCTTCGAGATGCTGCTGAACCATTAGGAAAACTTCACTTTCTTATATTCTTTTCGTGCAAATTTGTTAATTCTATAAACTAAACTTCTGTTATTCTATTCTCTCACAAATGGTAAGGACACGTGCTACCGGAACGGGAAGACGACCACCAGTACCACCAGCTAGGGCCACGAGAGGTCGGGAGCGCAGCAGAGGCCGAGGAGTAGATCCTAGATGTGGTTGAGCCGGTAGGAACAGATCAGGCACTAATTGTGCCTATCGTGATTCCAGGCCATCAAGAAGCACTGACCCAGAAATTGACTGTTTGCACTTGCCTCGCTTAGTTCAGGCTGCACCAACCACTTCTCAGGCAGGGGGAGGTGCTGAGACTCCCATCGCCCGCACTCCAGAGCAGGTGGTGCAGGGATTTTAAACATCGAGGGTACTACCAGCCCATCTGATCGCAGTTGCTCACTCCTAGGTGGGCCTCGTTATGAGTGACGAGGAGCTGAAGAGACTAAAGAGGTTTGGGAGGCTCAAGCCTCCATCATTCAGTGGGGCTGAGTCAGAGGATGCTCAGGACTCCTTGGATAGGTGCCAGCAGATTCTTTGCACGGCGGGTAATCTGGAGACTAATGGGGTCTCATTTACCTTTTTCCACTGTTGGGGAAGACTTCAGATGGTGGGAGGCCTATGAGCGGAGCAGGCCACTTGGTGCTGCACCACTTACATGGCACGAGTTCTCCATTTTGTTCTTGGATAAGTTTGTGCCACCGACCCGTAGAGAGAAGTTGTGTGGGTAGTTTGAGCAGCTACACCAGGAGGGTATGTTCGTGACCCAGTACGAGATGAGATTTTCATAGTTGGCTCATCACGCGATTTGGTTGGTTCCCATAGAGAGGGAGAGGGCTAGGAAGTTCATTGATGACCTCAAGTATGGATTGCACTTTGTAATGACTCGAGAGATTTCATCGGGTGCTATGTTCGATAAGGTGGTTGATATGCTCACCAACTAGAGCAAGTCCATAGTCAGCAGCATAAGGAGAGGGAAGCCAAGAGGCCTCGTGGTTTGGGTGGCTTCAACAGTGTTTCTTCGGGAAGGCAGTCCCACCACAACAAGGGTCATCCTTATAGGCCCGCTCAGATGGCTCATATGGTTCATTGTAGTGCATTAGCAAGCCATGTATCATACAGTGTTCGTCCGGGTCAGTCATCTTTCAGTGTCCTCCTAACTTAGAGTTAATCTCATGCTCCATCAGTTCAAGGTTCATAAGTGCCAGTTCCCTCTAGTAATTATTTTGGTTCTCGGAGTCTGCTTTTGTACTCGCCGCCATTGATAGAGCGGGAATGCTTTGAGTGTGGAGAGTTTGGTCATGTGAAGAGGTATTGTCCCCGTCTTCTGGGAGGTCCAGTTCAGCAAAGGAGTCAGGCTGTGACTTCCGCACCAGTTACTTCACCACTCGCTCATCCGGCTCAGGGTGGGCCCCAGGTATATAGAGGTCGCCGTAGAGAGGAGGTCGATCAGGTAGCGATCATTCTCGATTCTATGCTATCCCTTCCAAGCCAGATGCCATTGCTTCAGACGCAGTGATCCCATGTATTGTTTCAGTATGCCACAGAGATGCCCGGTTCCATTTATTCATATGTAAAATCCTATTTTACTCTTTATTTAGATATGCCCCATGAGTCTATAGTTTCCCCTGTTCATATATCTATATTGGTGGACGATACTATTATTGTGGACCGTGTGTATCGGTCGTGTGTGGTGACCATTGGAGGGTTGGAGACTAGAGTCGATCTCTTATTTCTTAGTATGGTTGATTTCGAATTGATTCTGGGTTTGGATTGGTTGTCCCAATGTCATGTTATTCTGGATTGTCACGCTAAGACTGTGACATTGGCTATGCCGGGGTTACCTAGGATACATTGGAGAGGTTCTCTATATTATGTTCCTAGCAAGGTGAATTCATATGTAAAGCCTAACGGATGGTTGGGAAGGGGTATTTGTAATATTTGTCCTTTGTGAGGGATGTTGGTGCTGATACCCCTACTATTGATTCTGTTCTGGTAGTGCGAGACTTTCCAGATGTGTTTCCTACAGACCTGCCGAGCATGCCACCCGACAAGGATATTGGTTTTGGTATTGACTTGGCACCAGGCACTCAGCCCATTTCTATTCCTCTGTATCGTATGACACCAGCAAAATTGAAGGAATTGGAATAGCAGCTTCAGGAGTTCTTAATAAGGGGTTCATTAGGCCTAGTGTGTCGCCTTGGGGTGTACCGGTTCTGTTTGTGAAGAAGAAGGATGGTACTATGCGGATGTGCATCGATTATAGGCATTTGAACAAAGTTACAACTAAGAACAAGTATCATTTTCCACGCGTTGATGATCTATTTGACCAACTTCAGGGAGCTAGGGTGTTCTCCAAGATTGATTTGAGGTCTGGGTATCACTAGTTGAAGATTCGGGACTCGGATATTCTGAAGACAGCATTCAGGACCCGTTATGGTCACTATGAGTTCCTTGTGATGTCTTTTGGGCTGACCAACACCCCAACAACATTCATGCATTTGAAGAACAGTGTATTCTAGCAATATCTTGATTCATTTTTTATAGTATTTATTGATGATATCCTAGTGTACTCATGTAGCCAGGAGGAGCATGCACAATATCTGAGGATTGTACTACAGAGGTTGAGGGAGGAGGATCTTTATGAAAAGTTCTCCAAGTGTGGGTTTTGGCTCACTTAAGTGGCGTTCTTGGGGCACGTGGTGTCCAGTGAGGGGATTAAGGTGGATCCAAAGAATATAAAGACAATTTAGAGTTGGCCCAGACCGTCTTCAACTACTGATATTCAGAGTTTTCTCGGCTTAGCCGGATATTATCGTCGCTTCATGGAGGGTTTCTCGTCCATTGCAGCGCCTTTGACCAGGTTGACACAGAAGGGTGCTCCATTCGGGTGGTCGGATGAGTGTGAGAAGAGCTTTCAGAAACTCAAGACCACCTTGAGCACAACTTCAGTTATTGTTTTGTCTTCAATATCGGGTTCTTATACAGTGTATTATGATGCTTCTTGGATTGGTATTGGGTGTGTCTTGATGCAAGATGGTAGAGTGGTTGCTTATGCTTCACGCCAGTTAAAGCCTCATGAGAAGAACTACCCTGTTCATTATTTGGAGTTGGCAGCCATTGTTCATACATTGAAGATTTAGAGGCATTATCTCTACGGTGTGTCTTGCAAGGTATTTACAGATCATCAGAGTCTCCAACACTTGTTCAAGCAAAAGGATCTAAATTTGAGGCAGTGGAGATGGTTGGAGCTGCTAAAAGACTATGATATTACATTTTGTATCATCCCTGGAAGGCTAATATGGTAGACGATACCTTGAGTAGAAAGACAGTGAGTTTGGGTAGCCTTGCATTTATTCCTATTGGTGAGAGGCCGCTTGCATGAGATGTTCAGACCTTGGCCAATCAGTCAGTGAGGTTAGATATTTCGGAGCCTAGAAGGGTTCTAGCTTGTGTGGTTTCTCGGTCTTCTTTATATGATCGCATCAGAGAGCGCCAGTATGATGACCCCCATTTTCTTGTCCTTAAGCATGGTTCAGCATGGTGATGCCAATGAGGTTTCTATCGGGGATGATGGGGTGTTTCAGATGCTGGGTTGGATTTGTGTACCCAATGTAGATGGGTTACGTGAGTTGATTCTGGAGGAGGCCCACAGTTCGTGGTATTCCATTCATCCAGGTGCCACAAAGATGTATCAAGACTTGAGACAACACTATTGGTAGAGGAGGATGAATAAGTATATAGTGGGGTTTGTAGCTCGGTGCTTAAATTATCAGCAGGTGAATTACAAGCATCAAAGGCCGAGCGGTTTGCTTTAGAGGCTTGAAATTTCGGAGTGGAAATGGGAGCGTATCACCATAGACTTCGTAATTGGGCTGCCACAGACTTCGAGAATGTTTGATGCTATTTGGGTGAATGTGGATCGGTTGACCAAGTCCGCGCATTTCTTTCCACTTGGGACTACCTATTCTTCAGAGCAGTTGACTGAGAATTACATTCGCGAGATTGTTCGCCTTCACGGTCTACCGGTGTCCATCATTTTAGATAGTGGCACACAGTTTACATCACATTTTTGGAGAGCAGTGTGGAGCGTTAGGCACACAGGTTGACTTGAGTACAACATTCCACCTGTCACGACCCAAAATCAAACTAGTCGTGATGGAACCTAACCCAACCCGCTAGGTAAGCCAATTTACAATAAACCAATTCCAACGAAATTTATTGAGACAAATAAATAAAAGAAAATATCTGAATCTTATACATTTCCCAAGGACTGGTAGTACAAATCATGATCTTCTAGGTTTTAGAGTTTACAAAGCTAGTGTAAATTAAATACATCATCTGTCCGAATTATACATAAATAAATTTTTCATAAGTCTAGAACTACCATGAACAAGAGGCACCTATTACCCGAATGCAGGTACGTCTTCAATGCCAGATCCCGTCATACACAGCAACGTCAGCATCTAAGTCTGCACGCAAGGTGCAGAAGTGTAGTATGAGTACAACCGACCCCATTTACTCAATAAGTAACAAACCTAACCTTAGATTGAAAGTACTGACGAGCTGGGACAAGGGTCGATGTCCAACTCTAATAACCAGCAACAGTGCATAACAATACAGTAAAAATGGTACATGCAGTAACTTAGAGATATGATGCTCGGCTCATTCATAGTTACGAAAAAATAAGCATGCTTTTCAAGTATAATAGTAAATCCCAAATCTTTCACCGAAAACACCAAAAGTATGAGTAAGTTTGAAAATTGTAATTTTCCCAAAGCTTCCAACAAGTAAATGTTTCATTTTCAAATAGCATGAGAAAAATACATCTTTATGCCTACATGTCAATATGTATTAGAAGTCAAGAATGACGTGATATCGTACAACATGAGAAAAATGCATCTCTATGCATGTATGTCAAGTGTGCATGACAAATGCGAGGCAACTCGGTGATAAAATCATATGCATACTCTCAGAGTATCAATTTACTTAGTCCTCCTAGTCACTCAGTCCTCACAGTCACTTAGTCCTCACAACCACTCAGTCCTCACATTCATTCAATTCTCCAAATCACTCAGCACTCGCACTCAAATCCGACTCCAAATCGATGTTCAAAACTCAAAAATTCACTTTACAAAATGTTAGACAAAACCCCTCAAATTTCACTTTTGAAATCATCAACCAATTGCCAAAAACGAAGATAGATTAATGGAATATAATAAAAAAAATAATTAGAGAATACTAATCCCAATTTATGTGGTGAAAATCAATTAAACAATCATCCAAATCCGAGCTCCCCAACTCAAAAAATGACCAAATGAACAAACCCTTGATTTATGCTTCGCCCAGCTATTTTGCCTCGTTTCTCATGCCAAATGCTCCTGAAACTCACTTTTGATGCCTCCAATAGATTCCTTGTAATATTTTAGTCAAGTTATGCTTTCGAATCACTCCATTTGACCTTATAATGAAGAAGATATGTTAGTCTGAATATTTACAAATAGTGCAGATTTTTAAATACGAATTCAGTGACAATTTCGTAATTAATCTGAAACATCTGGCAACCCAATTATTAGTAAAATGACCAAAAATTTCTTATACGACGTCGAAACTTGATTATTCCAGTTGCTATAGTTCCAAAATTATGATACAGATTTAATAATTTAATCAAAACAAAAATTGGAGCTCATTTGCTTATTATGGTACCATTTATGTTTGAAGAAACGACATCGAAACATAAAAAACTAGCACAACACAACCCAAACCTATCCAAAACTCACTCAAGCCCATCGGGACCCTGTCAGAACATACCAAAAAGTCCCATAATATAACATCGACTTGATACCGAGTGGCACGCATATTTGATACTCTAGGTATGATTCTAGACACGTTCGAGGATGAACATTTGTTTAAGATGGGGAGGATGTAACGACCCGACTGGTCATTTTGAGTATTATAGTCCTGCTCCCCCATTTATTTCTTATTCTGTGCTCACTTGTTGTTATGTGACTTGTCGGGCTGGTCAGTTTAGTTCCGTAGGTGTTTGAGAATGAGTTAGGACACTTAGTCCTAAGGTTGAAAGCCTAAGTTGAAAGAGTTAACCGTATGTTGACTTATGCGTAAATGACTCCGGAATGGAGTTTTGATGATTATGATAGCTCCGTAGGATGATTTTGGATTTGGGAGTGTGTATAGATATTGATTTGGAAGTCCATAGGTAATGTTGACTTGAATTGGCGAAATTTTGGGAAAATAGAAGTTTGGAGAGTTGAGAAGTTTGACTGAGAGTTGACTTTGTAGTTACAGGGCTCAAATTTCTGTTTCGGAAGTTGGAATAGGTCTATTGTGTTATTTATTACTTGTGTGCAAAATTTGAGGTCAATCGGAGTTGATTTGATAGGTTTCGACATCGGTTGTAGATGCTGGAAATTCATTAGTTTCAATAGGCTTGAATTGGGGTGCGATTCATGTTTTTGATGTTGTTTTATGTGATTTGAGGCCCCGACTAAGTTCATATCGTGTTTTAGGAGTTGTTGGCATGTTTGGTTGAGGTCCCGGAGGCCTCGGGTGGATTTCAGATGGTTATCAGATTGGAATTTATACTTAGGAATTTGCTAAAGAGTTCTGGTCTAGTGCAATCGCACCTGCGAGGATTGTGGTCCTAAGTGAGAGACCGTAGGAGTGAGCTAGGGGTCGCAGATGCGAGCTTGAAGGAGTTGGGCAGTGGTCATAGGCTCGAGGGGGTTTTCCGCATGGCTAACTTCGCAGAAGCAGATGGGTTCACATAGGCAGGGACGTGATAAGTAGGGATTTTAACCTGTTATTTTCTCTCTTTTACTTGTGTTTAGGTCCAAAGATGCGTGAAGGTATTCTCGGAAACTAATGTAATATGCTTGCTTGTAGGGATTATTCAAAATGAGCCAAAGGAGTCATAATCAACTCATAAAGGAGTCAAAACTTGAACAAAACCCAAGACTGGACCAAAATATGTGAAACGCGGACCGCACATATATTGTGCAGCCGCGAAAGCTACAATGCGGTCGCGAGCACTATTTCGAGGTCCACGAATGGAAGATTCAGAGAGATGGATTTTTGGGTTAAAACATGAACGCGGACCACGTCAGAAAGGTGCGGCCGCGAAAGTACCTGCGTGACCGCGAGTGGAATTACGCGGACCGCGGTTGCTGAAGTTTAGAGAGCTTACATTTTAAGCAAAAACAAGAAGTGTGGTCCGCGTCAAGATTATGCGGCCGCGGAAGTCTCCTACGCGACCTCGATGGAAATTATGCGGTCCGTGAAACCATGCTCAATCCAGATCCAGAAGTGAAGAACGCGAACCGCGATCAGAATTACGCTGCCGCTAAAGCAGAAGTGCGACCGCGTAACCTCCGTAGGGGTATTTTTGTCCGATAATTTCAAGTTAGTATAAATAGAACTTTTTTTTATTTTTAGGTTATGTGGTGTATTTGCTGAGTACGTGAGATGGCTGGAACTTCCTTTTTGGGCAATTTTGTATTAGACTCGCCTTATAACATTAGATTTTTATCTTTTAATCTAGTATTATGAATTTTATCTTCTTTTCACCTTTGATTTTTGCTATTTCTATGAGTAGCTAGACCCATAGCTAGGGTTGTGATACAAAACCAAAATGTGTGGAAGCGTAATTAGGAACCAAACACGCATCTAGACTTAGATATAAACCTAATTCCAAATTAATTAACTCACTATGGATTCGATCCCGACCTTGTTGGGTAAAATTGCATCGACCATCCTCGCTACTCAATAGTAGTGTAGGCTTGGACCCAATCAATATTTGGCGCCTTTGCCGGGGAGTTAGATGGTCTTAGCTATATATCCAACTATTTGTGTGTTTTATTTTTCTTGCCTTCCATTTTTCTAATTTTTGTGTGTCGATTGCTTTTAGGTACCAAATGGTTCTTAACGAGGCACTCAGACATATTCCTCAGGGGGCTCCCCCCCCCCCCCACCTCCTTCAAGGGCAGCACACCGGGCGTTGCCCAATGAAGGCTACGTAAGTGCAATTATCCCGCCCCATATTCGTGCGGGTAATTTTTAAATAACTAATGTCATTCTTACTCTATTAGAACAAAGGGATTTCTTCACCGGAGCTCCACATCAGAACGCATATAAGCATCTCAAAGGTTTTGTAGACACATGTTAGGGGAGCAAGAAGACGAATGTATCTGAGGACGCTTTGAGGTTAAGGCTTTTCCCTTTCTCACTTAGAGGGAAGGCTTTAGATTGGCTTGAGAGGCTACTCAACCATTTTCTCCGGGACATATGGCAACATTGAGAGATGAAATCCTTGCTTTTAAATAAGATCCAAATGAACTGATACATGACATTTGGGAACGGTACCGGACAATGGTCAAAGAATGCCCCAACAACAATATGACTGAAGCAATGATCCAGTAAACCTTTTATAGGGGTATCAACACAACTAACCAGTGTGTGGTGAATCAGCTCGCAGGGGGTAACTTCATGAACATGCCATATTCAGAAGCATTTGAAATATTAGATGAGATGGCGGACACCTCTTCAGCTTGGCAAAGTCGGGCCAACGTTCCTCAGGGTGACCCTATTGTTATCCACCTTCACAAGGAACTTCATGATCACGGACAAGCCATAGCAGGGTTGACAACTACCATGAATCAGTTAGCCAAGGCACAACTTCAGCAGGTTCAGGGGTCAAACCAAGTAAATACCATGGAAGGAGTAAATGTAATGGTTAACAAGAGGAGACAAAGAGGTCAACAAGTTCAACACAATCAGGATCAATTTGAGCAAAGTGGTAGTGGGTACAACCAAGATGACTCTTATGACGATCAAAGTGAATAGGTTCAATATGTAAACAATTACCAAGGTCAACGGAGCAATGCTCCAAATCAACGATAGTGCAGATCACAGGGAAACAATCAAAATTGGGGCAACCAAGGCCAAGGAAATTGGAATAGTGGCAACAACAACAATCCGAACAATTGGGGGAACAACAATCAAAATTGGGGGAATCAAGGAAATAACCAAGGCAATTGGGGTGGTAACAATAATAGTAACTGGGGAGGCAATGGAAACCAAGGGGGTTGGAACAACAATAATTAAAGAAATAGGGGGTCGAGCTCTCAAAGGCCCCAGGTGTATCAACAACCCAACAACCCGCCTCCATATCCGTCACAAGGGAAAAGTTCTTCCAACAATGAGATGGGACGGATAGATAGTATGTTCAAGAAAATGAGGGAAAGAAACGCCGACTCCGATGCCCAAATAGCGTCCCACTACACTTCTATCCGCATCTTGGAAGTCCAAATGGGTCAAATTTCTCAAACCTTGAATACTCGCCCTAAGGGGGAACTGCCAAGTGATACGGTAGTAAACCCGAAGGGTGGAAACAATATGGGCCATGCTATGGCGGTGACTACAAGAAGTGGTAGAGGTGGAGTTGCTAGTACCTCCAATCCAAGAAAGATCGTAAATGATGATGTGGTTGTGAAAGAAGAGGATGAGCCAAGAAATGATGAGAATGCGAACGATGAAGTGAGGATAGACATTGATGAAAACGTGGAGGAGACATAATATGATGTGAACCCGTATAGGGAACACGTGATAGACATACCGGATTCAGTAGTGCCCAAAGCCAAGGATCCTTTGCCAAGGCCTCCTCCACTATATCCTCAAAGGCTCGCAAAGCAAAACAACGAGAACCAATTCAAGAAATTCATTGATATAATAAAAAGTTTGTCCATTAATGTGCCTTTGGTTGAAGCTCTAGAATAAATCTCGGGATATGCCAAGTTCATGAAGGACTTGGTAACAAAGAAGAGGTCAATGAACTGTGAGATGATCAAAATGACACATCAAGTGAGTGCCATTTTTCATTCCATGGCTCCAAAGCTAGAAGATCCTGGTGCCTTTACAATTCCATGCACTATTGGTAGTGCCGATTTCGCCAAAGCCTTGTGTGATTTGGGAGTGAGCATTAATTTGATGCCATATTCTTTGTTCAAGACATTGGGAATTGAGAAACCAATACCTACTTCTATGATGTTGCAAATGGCGGACCGAACAATGAAGAGGCCATTGGGGATAATTGATGATGTGCTAGTTCAGGTCGGCAAGTTCATACTTCCCGTAGATTTTGTGATACTCGACTGTGAGGTTGACTTTGAGGTGCCAATCATATTGGGGAGACCTTTCCTAGATACAGGGAAGGCCTTAGTTGATGTGGAAGCTAGGGAGCTCACCTTCTGGGTGGGCAATGAAAACGTAGTGTTCCACGTGTGCAAGTCAATGAGGCAGCCTGATAGCAACGAAGTATGTTCGTTTGTGGATCTTGTAACTAAGGTGATTGTTGATGACACAAATGTTATGATTAATGTGGAAGACCCTTTGGAAGTTGTGTTGTTGAATCATGATGAGGATGAGAAGGAAAGCTTGGTAGAATGTGCAAATGCTTTGCAAGGAATGGGATCCTACACATATGGACCCCGAAAACTTTCCTTGGACCTTGAGAACCGGAAGACTCTACCAACAAAGCCCTCAATCGAGGAGCCACCCACATTGGAATTGAAGCCCTTGCCTTCACACCTCAGGTATGAGTTCTTAGGCCCTTTTTCCATATTACCTGTTATTCTTTCTTCGTGCTTAACTAACATGCAGGTAGATTTCACCCTTGCGGTGCTTCAAAGAAGGAATAAGGCAATAGGTTAGACATTGGCGGATATTCGGGGTATAAGCCCCGCCTTTTGCATGCACAAAATCATAGTGGAGGAAGATGCCAAACCCTCCGTGGAACATCAAAGGAGGTTGAACGAGGCCATGCAAGAGGTAGTTAAGAAACAGATCATCAAGTGGCTATATGCAGCGGTTGTGTACTCCATTTCTAATAGTTCATGGACTTTGCCGGTACAATGTGTCCCAAAGAAGGGGGGCATGACTGTGATCACAAATGATAGAAATGAATTGATCCCCACAAGAACTATCACCGGCTGGAGGGTATGCATGGATTATAGGAAGCTGAACAAAGTGACCCGGAAAGACCATTTTGCATTTCCATTTCTTGACCAAATGTTGGATAAACTTGCCGGACGTGCTTATTATAGCTTTTTGGATGGGTATTCTGGATATAACAAGATTCTCATTGCACCTGAAGACCAAGAGAAAACCACTTTCACTTATCTGTATGGCACATTTGCGTTTTCAAGGATGTCGTTTGGTTTGTGTAATGCACCGGCTACTTTTCAGCGGTGTATGATGGCAATATTTACGGATATGGTGGAGGACTTCCTCGAGGTGTTCATTGATGAATTCAGTGTTGTGGGGAATACCTTTGAAGAATGCTTGGATAATCTTGATAAAGTGTTGGCTCGATGTGAAGAGACCAACTTAGAGCTTAATTGGGAGAAGTGCCACTTTATGGTCGAGGAGGGCATTGTCCTCGGCCATAAGATCTCCAAGAACGGTATTGAAGTGGACAAAGCAAAAATTGAAGTGATATCAAAACTCCCTCCTCCGACTTTCATCAAGGGAGGGAGGAGCTTTCTTGGTCACCCATGGTTTTACTGTAGGTTCATCAAGGATTTCTCAAAAGTGGTGAACCCCTTGTGCAAGTTGTTGGGAAAAGATGCCAAGTTTGTGTTAAATGATGATTGCATAAAAGCTTTTGAGCTACTCAAGTATAGGTTTACTACCACTCCCATAATTAATAACCGCACCCAATTGGAGCTTACCATTTGAGCTCATGTGTGATACTAGTGACGATGCGGTAGGAGCGGTATTGGGGCAAGGAATCAACAAGATATTTCATCGGGTCTATTATGCAAGCAAAATAATGAACGATGCCCAAGTCAACTATACGGTGAACGAGAAAGAGCTATTAGCCATTGTCTTCGCCATGGAAAAGTTTCACCCGTACCTCATGGGTACCAAAGTGATTGTGCTCACCGATCATGCGACACTTTGTTATTTGATGAGTAAAAAGGATTCTAAGGCTAGGTTGATGAGATAGGTTCTTCTTCTACAAGAGTTTAACCATAAAATCATAGACCGAAAAGGGATTGAGCATAAAGTGGCGGACCACTTATCACGCTTGGAAGAGGAGGGGAGGCCTCATGATGGCTTTGAGATTAATGATTCATTTTCGGATGAACAACTCATCTCCATGTCTTTGACTGGGATACCTTCGTTCGCCGATGTGGCTAACTTTCTTGTGACTGGCATTGTCCCGAATGAACTCTCTTCTAACCAAAGGAAGAAGCTCAAACGAAACTGCTTGGATTATTATTGGGACGAGCCATATATGTTTAAAATTTGCAATGATGGTGTTATCCAAAGATGCGTTCTGGAAGAAGAGCAATTGAGTATTCTTGAAGCTTGCCATTCCTCGCCCTATGGTGGTCACCATGGTGGGGCAAGAACTGCTACAAAGTCCCTAAGCTGTGGATTCTATTTGCTTACCTTGTACAAAGATGCTAGCAAGCTCGTTAGGCATTGTGATAAGTGCCAAAGTGCCGGTGGAATTTCTAAGAAGAATGAAATGCCTCTCACCACCATCTTTGAGATTGATATTTTCGACGTGTGGGGCATCGACTTTATGGGACCATTTGTGAGTTCATGTGGGAACACTTATATTCTTGTTGCTGTGGATTATGTTTCCAAATGGGTTGAATATGTGGCTTTTCCCAACAATGAGGAACGTAGTGTGGTGGCTTTCTTAAAGAAAAATATCTTCACAAGGTTCGACACCCCAAGGGCTATCATTAGTGATGGGGGTTCTCATTTTTGCAACAAAGCCTTCGACACTCTACTTTCCAAGTATGGTGTCAATCATAAGGTGTAAACCCCATATCACCCTCAGGCAAGTGGACAGGTTGAAGTCTCTAACAGGGAGATCAAAAGCATTCTATCCAAAACTGTCAATGCAAATCGGACTGGTTGGTCAAGGAAACTTGACGATTCTTTATGAGCCTATAGAACAGCTTACAAGACTCCAATTGGTATGTCTCCGTACCGGTTGGTATTTGGGAAAGCATGTCATCTTCCGGTTAAATTAGAGCACAAGGCCATGTGGGCGCTGAAGAAATTGAACCTTGAATAGGTTGTAGCTGCCAATCTCCGGGTAGAGCAACTAAATGAACTTGATGAGTTCCGGTTCCATGCTTATTCCAGATCGTCCTTGTATAAGGACAAGATGAAGTACTTACATGATAAGTATATCCGGAACAAAGAATTCAAGGAAAGTGACTTGGTTTTTCTATTCAACTATCGGTTACGGATGTTTTCGGGAAAGCTCAAGTCGAAGTGGAGTGGTCCTTTCGAAGTGGTACATGCGACTCCTTTCAGTGCACTAGATTTGAAAAACAAGAATGGTGAGATCTTTAAAGTCAATGGGCACCTAGTGAAGCACTACCTTTTCAAGATTGATGATAGCCACGTTGTGGCATTGATCTATTTCAAATGATGATGGTAACATGCGTCGTGCCGCGACATTAAATTAGGCACTTTTTGGGAGGCAACTCATGTGTTTTTCTTTCTTTTGATTTTCTTCTTAGATTAGACATTGTTTTGGGCTAACTGGTTGTGAAGTGTTCGCAGGCATTGGTTGTGCAGTGCAGGAAATTGAAAAAATAATTTGGCTAAGTGGTGAACTTTCGCGGACCGCGCTCAAAATTTCGCAGACCGCATGAGCACTTCGCGGCCGCACAATTCTGCGTGCCATCACGTAGCTCAAATGGGGAAAATACCAACTCTCTGAAGTTGGCCTGTCAAAATTCATTCGGAGTTCGCGGCCACATTCAAATTCATTCGGAGTTCGCGCCAGTTTTTCGCAGACCGCGCCTGTGTATCTGAGGCAGATCTACAGAAAGATAAAGAGTTCGGACCGTGTAAGGCAGTGGGTTCAGTCAGTTCTGAGTATAAATAGGAGTTCTTGAAACATTTCACACTTTACGAACCCTAACCTCTCAAACTCACCTAAAGCACTGTGCATCCTTACTTGGTTTCAAACTCATCCTATTCTCATCAATTGTCGATTTCCAACCACATTTTAAAACTGGTATGTTCACTTCAATAATTTGATTTTATCTTTTTCTTTTCTTTTCTTTCTCTTTGTTTTAATTTTTCTTTTTAGATAGGGTTACAATCATGGCAAAATGTCCAATTAAAGCTTAATTTTTTATTAACCACATATGGGTTGTGTTTGTATACATAATGGGGGTTGGGGTTAGTAACTTTGCATATTTAATTTCTACAATTCTTGGGTAATTAGTGAAAACATTTGTTTTAAGTGTTCATCAGTGCCAATTTATTTTGAATTTTGCATCTGCGGTCATTTTTCCGCGGTCCGCAATATGGTATGCGATCGCGTCCACAATTATGCAGTCCGCGATACCCTAGATTCAAGGCACTGATGGTTGTTTAGAATACGCGACCTCGGTCACTTTTGTGCGTTCCGCGATTGGTCTTTCGCAGCCGCACCCAATATTTCGCGGTCCGCGCGGTTTAACTTCAAAGACTCTATTATTTGCCTTCGCGGCCGCGTTCATTTTATGCGGTCCATGATTGGTCTTTCGCGGCCGCACTCATTTCTATGCGGTCCGCGGTTGATCAAGTTCAGAGATCTAGTAGCCTGAGCCTGGCCTCTTCGCGGTTGCGTTCACTTTTACGCGGTCCGCGATGGGCAGTTCGCGGCCGCACTCATTTTTGTGTGGTCCGTGATGCCCTATTCTGAGAAGCATTGTTTTTTATTTCATCTATACAGTTTAACACATGATTGAACCCCAATTTTAACTGTCTTTCACTACTTATGTGTTGCAGAAAATGTTGCGTTCTCGCGGGAGAGGAGACACTTCAAACGGGAGGATAGAATCCTCCCGAGGCCGGGGTAAAGGAAAGAAAACCTTACCCTTAGCATCCCAAAGGGTAGTAGGAAAAAATTCTACCCTCGTTAGACCTCTTGCCGACTCCTCTGACACCAGTGAATACCTCTCATCCCGCAAAACATTTGAGGGGGATTCTGTACAACCACAACCGGGGGAACAATCACAACAATTCCCCGACATATTCTATTTAGTCGATGAACCTACCTCTTCATCTAGTTCTTCTGATGGCTCAGAGGTAGGTAGTTAGGAATCCGAACCATCTTGCCCACCTGCTACAACAACTGCCCCAACAGCTACCCCAATCAATTTAGATGAGGATGATGAGGTCCCGGATGACGGGAGAGGGGTGATATAATTATGGGAGACCTGGATAGATCAAAGAGGCCGGAGGTGTGGGCTGATAGATTTGTAAGTGAGAAGGCGTATGGAAAATTTTGGGAATGGTGGCCCCAAAGGTCACTCACTCTTGAGCGACAATTCATAACCAAAGACCTAAGCCAGCACAATATGAATGTCGTACGGCAATTTACGGAGAGAAAAAGATGGAAATGGTTCACCTGCCGAATGCATGATGCAAATGAATACCTTGTCAGGGAATTTTATGCCAATGTTGCCAACATCAAAAAGGGTACAAAAGTGACAAAGGTCCAGAACTTGAAAATCCGGTTTCATGACCACTCACTGAGCACATATGTAGGGTTCGAGGATGTTGAGGTAGTGCAATACCTGGAGAAGATAACATTGGGTGATGCCGTTCACCCATGGCTAGCTGAGATACTTGTTATTCCGGGGACAACACCTGCATGGCTCACAGCAGGAGTTCAAATTGTTAGAGCCATCCTTAACTTTGAAGCGAAAGGCTGGGCAACATTCGTGTGCAACCGTCTTGACCCGTGCCAACATGAGAATGTCCTTCCACTCCCCCGAGCAGTATTGGTAGCTTCCATCATGGTCGTCTATCCTATTAATGTGGGAAACTTAATGTCCTCCAACATCTCAATGCAGTCGAGAAAGAAGATAGATCGTATCCCTACCCCAACTTCCTCATAGAGTATTTCCAAGACCAAGGGGTAGAGCCGGGACATTTTGATGTGAAGGTGAAGGCTAAAAAGCCTTTCTTATGGTTCCACCTCCAGGGAGCGGACAACCCTAAATTTAGGGGTAAAGCCACTACGTCCACTGGCCAGTCTAAAGAGCTAAGGGTGGTGGCCACCAGATCAGTTGTTGCGCCCTCCACATCAGCCGGCTGCCATGCCTCCTCCTTCCTTCGGGCAATCCATCACAGTGCCATTATCTGTGCCTTCATCTTCCACCTACCCTCAGACTGCACTGTGGGTTCCACAGACACTATCCAGGCTCAACAACTGGATGCAGGCAGCTACCACAAAGCTAACTACCCTATCTAGTGCAGTAGCAGCACAGTCAGCCCCAGCACAACTTCAGGTACCTCCATCAGTGGAGGATTCATTGAAGGAGCTTCTGGGCAACCAGAAGAAGCTCCTTGAAAACCAGAAGAAGATCCTGGAGACTTTGGATGCACATGGTAAAGTTATCAAAGATATGGGCAAGCAGGTGAAGAAGATGAGGAAGACTCAGGCCTCAAAGGAGTCACCGGAGATGCTGAAAAAGGAGGTAGAGAAGATTGCCTATGCTGGAGATATCCCACTGGACCTGCTCATTGAGGAGACAACCCCAGTAGCACAGGCAGCAGAGCATGAGGCATCAAAAGCAATAGCTGGCCAGTTTAAGGAGTCGGCTGCTACAACACATATTGCTGAGGAGATGATCTAGATGCTCAGTAACCCTGTGGTCCCCCAGTCAGAGGATGTGGAGATCTAATAAGAGGACACGAAGTGAGCTAATGATCTTATGCAGTCTGAAGACCCCACTCATGTTCCTTACCCGATGCAGACAGAGACCACATATGGAGTTCTCTTTACTTTCTAACCTTTCCCTGATCTTATTTTGATATTAGCATTGGGGACAATGCTATTTTGTATTTTGGTGTGGGGGGGGGGAGGGGGTGTGGTCCATTTTGATTTGATTTGTGATAACATTTGGTATGTAATAAATAGGATACTATTTTTCTTTTTCTTTATTTACCGTTATTTTCACTTTTGGTATGTATATAATTTTGCCATTCGATGTATATATTCGTTTACTCAATTTTGTACATATTCAGTGTACTTTCCGTAGTTTACTTCATAAATTCTTTCATATTTTTCCTTAATAGCTTAGCTTCTTATTTCCTCTAGTAGCTTCTTTTTAAGTTTTTAGCTTCTTTTTACATTTTGTGTGAACAATAAGCCTTTGATTTTCTTAATGCCATGGTTCTTTCCAAAGGTGGATGTTGTGTGAACCGGGTGGATCTTCCCAACGATGGATGGCGTGACAACCTTCTTAAGGGATCGAGTCCATTTTCTTTTTGTTTTGGTGTATATAGTAGTAGTAATAAATAAAAGTGTCTCAAGCGGGCTTCAATTGGTACTAACACATTTACCTTCGACCTCATGGTTAGAGACAAGTTGATTGGCAAAGATTAGCTCTAGTTGTGACCTTTAGACTCTTGCGTTGACTAAAACAATCATTGAGTGGTTTCCTTGAGCAATTTGTGATTTCCAATCTTAGCTTGAATTGTTGTGGGCCCTCGACTCTATTCTCTTTAACAATCCAGTAGCTTGAGAGTTGAGGTATTGAAGTGCAAGTCCAAGTCCCATGCCAATAAGTCTATAACTTGCCCTGAATGTTTGTCTAGGCGAAATTCTATGTGTATCTCGACTTGAGAAATGATTGTAGGCTCTCGTTGGTCCAATTTGAACTTTGAAAGCTTCCGTAGCCTACCGATATGATATCCCTAGTCAACCCTTTTGAGCCTAAGCCTTTTTAATTCAATAGCCACATTACATGCCTTTATCCGTCCTATAATGGCCCTCTCTTGGCACCCAATCTTTCCTTAGCATTCATGATGAACAATTGGAAAAAGCATATGTTTGGGGGAGAGACGAGGAATTTGAAAGTGATAAAAGGTTCAAAGAAGAAAAAGAATTGTTGAAAAGGAAAGGCAAAGAAAAGCCAAAAAGAAATACGTCACAAAGAAAGTGAAGGTTGAAGGAATTCAAAGAACGCAATGATGAAAGGCATGGAATGATGAGAAAAGGAGAAAAATGATTGTCATGAGTAAGAAAGAGTGACAGTGTGTCTCTCTAGTTCCCCTAAGGAAGAAGAAAATGACTCAAAGAGTCAAGAAAGTATGAGCTGAACTGAGAAAATGGAGTGCTTAAGGAAAGATAAAACCATCATAGTTCGATAAAGTCCTACCTTGATCCAAAAGCCTTCATTACATCATATTAAAGCCCTATATGATTTCAAGTTGAGTGATCTTATATTAGTGGTGATTTACACAAGGGGAAAGCTTATGGTACTTAGAGCCGGACTTGTGGCATTCTTTTGAGAATGATGAGCGCACTTCTTCACAATCCTTGTTTTGAGTGGTACATTCTAAAAAGTGAGATTTTCTCATGGAGAGTAGAGGAAGAGGAGTTTGGGATCCACAATGACCTATGTGATAGAGCGAGCTTCCTTGATGAATTGAGTCAACTCTTGATGCCCTAGTGTCACATTAGAACTATTGTACTCAAAAGGTCATAACATGATGTTGTTGATAATTCATTTGTGTTGAGGGTAATTGTTATTCCCAATTGATGCTTGATGGAGTCACCTTAGGCCAGCTGAAATATCCTTTTCTTTTTCTTGTAGAGGTGGGAATTACCCTATTTTCTCGAGGACAAGCAAAAGCATAAGTTTGGGGAAGTTGATAAGTAGGGATTTTAACCTTTTATTTGCTCTCTTTTACTTGTGTTTAGAGCCAAAAATGCATGAAAGTATTCTCCGAAACTAATATAATATGCTTGCTTGCATGGATTATTCAAAATGAGCCAAAGTAGTCATAATCAACTCATAAAAGAGTCAAAACTTGAACAAAAACCAAGACTGGGCCAAAAGATGTGAAACGTGGATAGCACAAATATTATGCGGCCGCGAAAGTTACAACGCAGTCGCGTGCACTATTTCGAGGTCCGCAAAAGGAAGATTCAGAGAGATGGATTTTTGGGCTAAAGCATGAACGCGGACCGCATCAGAAAGTTGCGGCCGTGAAAGTACCTACGCGGCTGCGATTGGAATTATGCGAACCGTGGTTGCTGAAGTACAGAGAGCTTACATTTTAAGCAACAACAAGAAGTGCGGTCCGCATCAAGATTATGCGGCCACGGAAGTCTCCTACGCGACCGCGATGGAAATTATGCAGTCCGCTTAACCATGCTTAACCCAGATCTAGAAGTGAAGAACGCAGACTGCGATCAGAATTACGCGGCCGCTAAAGCAGGAGTGCAGCCGTGGTCAGAATTACGCGGCCGTGTAACCTCCGTAGGGGTATTTTTGTCGTAAAATTTTAGCTTAGTATAAATATAATTTTTTGTCATTTTTAGGTTATGTGGTGTATTTGTTGAGCACGTGAGATGGCTGGAACTTCCCTTTTGGGCAATTTTGTATTAGATTCACCATATAACATTAGATTTTCTTCTTTTAATCTAGTATTATGAATTTTATCTTCTTTTCACCTTTGATTTCTGCTATTTCTATGAGTAGCTAGACCCATAGGTAGGGTTGTGACCAAACCCTAGTGTGGGTATTTAATGGGTACTGAATTTTAGGGCTTGAATGTTTATGGGTTTGTGATATTTAGCCTAGTTCTTGCTAGAATTGAATAATTAGTGGTTGCAAACACTTATTCATGCCTTTATGACTTAGTCTCTTCTTGAGAAAGAGGGACTAAGTCTATGAAAACTAGGCTAATAAGGAATTGGGGTGAACTCAAGAAATTGATAGCTCCAATTAAAGGGTTAAATATTGAGATAGTAATACCCGACTTGAGCTAATATCAGGTAACTTGCATGAATACCCATTTGGACTTGAGAAAGTCAAATTGGGCAAAATCACTCAAACTATCGAGAGGTATAGAGTGAGTACTTGGGTGTGATAGCTATATTACGACCCCAAATTAATCAAGCTTGCCCTAGATTCTTGTTACCCATTAGATATCCACCTAGGGGAAAGTCACTACCCTAGTCCTTTTAAATACTTGAAAACCAACATCAAAAATATTGTACTTAGCTTTAATCCTTTCATACAATAGAATAGAATTAGAAGTAGAATCAAAACTAAAATGTGTGGAAGCATAATTAGGAACAAAACACGCATCTAAACTTAGATATAAACCTAATTCCAAATTAATTAACTCCCTGTGGATTCGATCCCGACCTTGTTAGGTAAAACTACATCGACCATCCTCGCTACTCCATAGTAGTGCAGGCTTGGACCCGATTAGGACGCGCAGAAGCGAGGAGAGGGCCGCAGAAGCGACCTCGCAGGTACGTGCTTTGGGCCACTGGTGCGGCTGGTCGGGGTCCTAAGTGAGCTCCACAGGTGCGGAGTTTTCACCGCAGATGCAGATTTTTTGCCGCATGTGTGAAAGGCCTGGGCAGAATATATTTCAAAGGGTTTCCGAGATTTTCTCATTTTTGGACTTTGCAAGCTCGGTTGGAGGCAATTGTTTGAGAGGGATTTCACGGGATTTTTTAGGTGTAAGCCACTTTTGGTTGGTTTTATCCATTAATATTGAATACCCATAAAATTTTTCACCTAGTTTATGTGTTTTTAAGGTGGAATTTAGGGAATTTTGGGCTAGGTATTGGGAGTAAGAATTGGGGATTTGAGTGGCTATTTGGTGTCGGATTTGAGTATATTTTGAATGGTTGGACTCGTGGTTGAATGTTTGTTCGGACTTTATAAATTTTGTCGTATTCTGAGACGTGGGTTCGGGGTTGACCTTTTGAGTTAACTTTTTGATTTTTGTTAAAAAAACTTAGCTTATTCATATGGAATTGATTCCTATAGCTCGTGTTGATTGTATTGAGTCTTTTTTGGCTAGATTCGAGTCGCTCGGACACCGATTCACGAGGCAAAGGCTTGTTGGAGTAAATATTCGTACGGTTTGAGTTAAGTAACACTTTTAAACTTGGTTCTGAGAGTATGAATATGTGAAATACATTTATGTGGTTGGTATTGAGGTGACACATATGCTAGGTGACGGGCGTGTGGGCGTGCACCATAGTAATTGTGATTCGTTCGATCTCGTGAAACTGTGTAGCCACTTAATTTTGCTATTATTCATGTTTACTCCATATGTTAGATAATTTGAGTTGTGATTTATGTTAGAAAATATGTTTAGGCTATATGCTAGTACTGTTGGGACCCACAGTTGTCATTATTTTGTTGTTGAGTTATTTGCTTAAATAGCAGTTATGTACTCAGTCGCATTCATCATTTGCATATTATATCTCGGTCTCTATTACCATTTACTGTTACATCATGTATAATTATTTTGGGTTGATTGGCATGAGTATTGTGAGCCCGAGAGACTGGAGAGATTTATGACTGAGGGAGGCCGAAAGCCTGTATATGAGTGATATTGATGGGATCGGGTTGCATGCCGCAACATGTATTATTGATTCATGATGGGATCGAGCTGCACGCCGCAACAGGTTTTATTAACTCATGATGGGATAGGGTTACGCGCCGCAGCAAGTTTTATTAGCGCTTGGGCAGGATCTGCCCCTCCAGAGTCTGACATACCAACTGTGAGCGCAAGTACCGTACAATGCTGAGTGACTGAGCGTGATGAGTGAGAGTTGAGACAACCCGATTGATTACTCTGAGAGTGTGAGTACGTGATGTTATTATTGTGATGCATTACATATGGCATGCACTTTTGTCATGTAGATATAAAGATGTAACATTCCTCATATCAGTCATTCTTGGCATATTGTTATCTGTGATGAGCTTAAACTGTTAATTACTTGAAAGCATGTCTATATTTTATGAATTGTTTACAAACTGATTATTGGATTTCATTCTGATTTATTACTGTTATACATCTGGATTTGGACTATAATTATCTGAGCTAGTCAATGCTTTCAGCACAATGTTAGTCTTGTTACTTATTGAGTACATTTGGTCGGTTATACTCATACTATACTCTGCACTTCGTGTACCGATCCAGGTACTTCTTGGCACGACGGTTGCTAGCTTTGGAGCCTTATCTATTCAGAGATTATTGAGGTAGCTGTCTTGGCGTCCGCAGACCTTGATTCTCCTTCTTTTCGGTTTATTTGTACTGTCCTATCCTTCTAGATAGTATTTTAGTAGTCAGACTATGTTGACATTTAGATGCTCATGTACTCAGTGACACCTGAATATTTGGGAAATTTTGTATTGAGTTACGGTATTTTCTTACCATCTATTATGGGATTTTGACTATTTAAGCTTATTTCGGTATGTTTTAAATGAAAGATGCGTGTTTATTTTTGAGTTGTCGGCTTGCTTAATATTGCGATAGGAGCAATCACGGCATGTGATATTTTGGTCGTAACAGATGCTAATCAAATAAATTAGATTTCTGCCAATTTAATTTACTGAATATTTCTTTTAGATTTTTGTTGAACTTATTTTATGTGACAAATAAAGAATTCACTTGCACGGTTTTTACAAAACTTATAAGCTTTCATAAAGGTGTATTATCAATCTCTAAACCAAGAACATGAATTTCATTAACTAACTATTACTTCGCCAATATATATTGATATTATCCAATTTATTAGGCATATTTCTCCATTAAGGAATAATTTCTTTTAATAAATCAAAGTATTAAATAATACACACAAGGTCACAACTCAATTTCTGGCTAAGTTGAAACCGACACTCGGTGCCTTAACTTGACTGAGTGAATCATCTTGGCTTTTCTGTTCTTTCAATGTAACACACTACTCCATCACTGTCTAAAAGAATATATAATAGTAAACAACAATAAAATGGAAGGAAACTCCGAGGCCCGCGGACGCCGAGAAGGCATACCTTGAAGTCTCTATATAGCAGCTGACAAATGATATCTAGCGACCGACACGAGCAGACATACCTAGATCTGCACAAAATATGCAAAAGCATAATATGAGTACACCACAACGGTATCCAGTAAGTACCATGCCTAACCTCGATAGAGTAGTGATGAGGCCAGGTCAAGAAACCTACTAGGATATAAATAAACAGAATAAAACCATAAGAACCAATAATAATTGAAATCAGAGAAAATAAATGATACGAGACAAGATAATAGCATGAACTAATACCTGAAATTAAACCTGGAAACAACATAAGGAAGCAGCTAAAGAGAACCAAAACCATCATATATGAATAACAACTGCTAAACAAGGAAGAACAAAATAACAAGAAACGTTCCCACCAAACCTACTGGAAAAATGAGATAAACAACAAGAATCACAACGAGGTATCGCCTTGTGTATATGTATCAAGAATTGCAACTGAGGCACCGCCTCGTATTCACAATTTACAATTTCAATCATAATTTTTTCTTATACCGCCGCGTGATCCTTACATTTGAAATAGGTTTTGAAAATAATTTATCCAAAATAGCTACATACACTTTAGCCCAACTTATGACGTCGTGTGGATTCATGTAGTTCCCATATAAGCAACATGCACATAAGTCCCACCTTATACCGCCGCATGCAAATTAACCCCAAGCCTTATACCGCTACATGCACGTCAATATCACATCACACTAACAACTCGCACCACAGGTGCCCATATATCATAACTTGCCAACAATCAATAATATCAATATTTCCATAACAATAGCCCACGGCTCCACCACAACGTGTATAATAATATCAACAATAACAACACATGTAAAATTCTCAACAAGAACGATATTTTAACAATTATCAACTTCGCTTCAAAATGATACGGCTTCCACAACTTCAACACCAATAACTCAACAATAAGAAGGATAACATGTAACTACGAACTAAATACAAATAACTCACAATGGAAAGAATAACGTGACTTCAAATGATAATAATAGCAACGAAAGAGATAACTAGTAAAAATGACTTCCAATAATTAAAATTAACAATGAAGGAGATACACATACAATGACTCCAAGAAATAATAATCAACGATGAAATAGATGACATGTATCAAATAAAGGTAACAAGGTCAACTAAGGCATGAGAGCAATTTAACAAGTATGATGTAGAATAAGTGTTAAATAAGTCAATTAAGGCATGTAAGACTAGACTAACACAAATAGGAAAAGACTAACTATGAGAATCTAGAACATGATATGGCATCTCAATTAAAGCATGAAAATAGTCTAAATAACCTAAACCGATCAATTATCACGTACAACATATGTATCCAATCATCACCTTGCATACATGACTTTAACATAGCACAAATGAATCAATCAATACCAATCCTAAGGGGTAGTTTCCTCACACAAGTTAGGCAAGATAACTTACCTCAACTAGGCCAATTCAACACTCGAAAATAGCTTTTCCCTTAAAATTCGCCTCTACACGGCTCAAATCCAACCAAAATCGACTTAATATCATAAAAACATGCTAGGAAAATCAATTACAATACATAAAGCTAAGATCTTCATACTTTTCTCAAAAAGTCAACAAAAGTCAACTCGGGGCTCGCCCGGTCAAAACCCGGTCCAATGGTAGATTCTGACTACCCATGACCCCACGAGTTCATATATGTGATTAGTTTCAAAATCCGAGTCCAAATTGACTCTAAAAACGCAAATTCTTCATTTTCACAAACTTGACAAGGTTTCACAATTTTTCACTTTGATTCACATGTATATTGATGGAATATGATTAAAAATAAATTAGAACCACTTACTCAAAGTTTGTAGGTGAAAATCCTCTTTTTAAATCGCCTCATACCGAGTCTAGGGTTCAAAAATGAGAGAATATTTTCAAAAATCCCGACTCCCAACCATTTAACCAGCTGCAGATGTCGCATTTACGAAACATGGTTCACATTTGCGAACCCTGACATCCTAAGTTATCATCGCATTTGCGAGAAAGGCTTCACAATTGTGAAGCTGGGTTCTTCGCAAAAGCGAGCAAAATGTTCGCAATTGCGAACTTGGTCCGAATTCTTCTGCCTTCGCAAATGCGAAGGGGGAGTCCCATTTACGATATCTACCCCCTTACTGGCTCCTTCACAATTGCGAAGCTGGGGTTCGCAATTGCGATAACAGAGCACCAACACACCAGCTATTCATTTTAAGTTCAAAACCATTCCGATACATGTCTGGAACTCATCTGAGCCCTCAGGGCTCCAAATCAAATATCCACACAAGTCTAAAAATAACATACGAACTCGCTCGCATGATCAAAATACAAAACTAACATCTAAAACTATGAATCAAACACTAAAATGCATGAATTTCAAAGTAAAGGGTCAATATTTTCTAATTTACAAGTGTCCAAATATACCCGAAAGCTCCCCAGAACGAAACTAACTGACCCCACAAGTCATAAAATCATAAACACACATGTGTGACGCATCAAAAGGGGAAACATGGTGCAATTACACAAAATGACCGATCGGGTCGTTACACACTCATCGTATTGGGGCGGTGTTCATGTTATAGGAACTTGTCACCTAGAATTAAATGTAAGTTCTATAGAGTATTTGTTATGCCGACTATGATGTATGGAGCGGAGTATTGTAACTCAAGAACTCTCATATCCAGAAGTTTCAAGTAAAATGAGGATGCTGAGATGGATGTGAGGTCATACTAAGAGAGATATGATTAGAAATGAAGATATTCGGGACAAGGTGAGGGTGGCCCTAGTGGTAGACAAGTTACGGAAAGCGAGGCTAAGATGTTCGGGCATGTAAAAAGGAGATGCCCCAGTAAGAGGGTGTAAAATGTTGGCCATGGTGGGTCTGATGAGGACTAGAGGTACGCCTAAAAGGTCTTTGGGAGAGGTGATAGGAAAAGATATGACACAATTTTAGCTTACTGAGGACATGACCCTTGATAGGAAGGTGTGCAAATCATAAATTAGGGTAAAAGGCTAGTAGGTAGTCGTGAGAGTATCCTTCTCTTACTTGTAGGATTAATAGTATTCCTATATTTTCATATACCTAGACCTGTATTACTACCAGTTGTTTCTTTTGATTGAGTGTTCTTATTATTCTGCTATTGTTTGTAATATATCATGTTACTGTTTACTTTCCATGGTTTTTACACTATTGTTTTATTTTCAACAAGTGATGTGACTATAATTCTCCTGAGCCGAGGGTATATAGAAACTAACCTCTCTACCTTCACAAGGTAGTAGGTAAAGCTGCAAAAATACTACCCTCCCCAGATCCTACTTGTGGATAACACTGAGTTTGTTGTTGTTATTGTAGTTGATAATTTGAGGTCACCCGCTCCAATTAAAGTCATGTTAATATTCTAAAATATTTGTCGAACATCTTGAGGGAATGACTTGGTGAGAAAATAACTTTAGTAAGAATAATAAGTCCCACCTTGATAACCTCCTTTCGAATTCATTTACTTGCTTCTATCTGAAAGGTTCACTCACGCAATCAATCTTTACATAGTTAATTTAATAATCTATTCTAAAAGTCTTAAAATTTCTAATTTCAGAAATTCTAAATTTGATTCCTCTCACTTTCTAGAGTTCATGGCTAATCCAGGTTTCTATAGTAGTTTATAGGAACAATTATCAACTATAATCTTCTCTAGTAATTGTAGTTGAAATTGAGTTGCCAAGTTTACCATGATTACAAAACCCTAGGTTTGGAGCGAAGACTTTATTCATGAATCCTTATTGTAAATCTAGTGATTTTAAGATGTGGCCCAGTTAGAAACGATGTTTGAAAGTAGTAATTTAAGTTGAATCTATAATAGAAATCTTACTTTGGGTTGATTAGTAAAGGACTATTCCATTTTTTCTCTCAAACACTTGTCAAAATGCCGTAAAAACAAATGAGTTTCTCTCTTTTCAGTGCTCTTTTATTTTATACATTTTAGGGTTACACATGCCTAAATTTAGCGTGCAACCACACATCCTGCATCACATGGAGCCCCACGACAAGAGAACTTTTTAGAGACATGAGTTTCTACATATTTGGTCCAAATTTGGTTTACCGCATTGTGCAACGATCGGAAAAGTCAGGCAACGCCAAGACTAGGTCCTTTGTCACTGCTGCCTTAAGCTCTTCAAATGCCTTTTGACAATGCTCCATCCAAACGCATGTCTTATTTTTCTTTAAAAACATGATCAAACGGCGGGGCCTTGTCTTAATAGCGACTAATGAACCGACGACAGTAGTTAACAAGGCCAAGGAAGGATCGCAACTCACTATTACTAATGAAATGGCCCAAGAAGTAAACTTTTAATTGTGAAAACTTGCACTTCTACCTCTTGTTGTATAGATCATTCTTGAAAGACTTGGAAAATTTCTCTTATGTGCTACAAATTCTCCTCCATGGTGTTACTGCAGATGACTATGTTATCCAAGAAGACTACCACGAAATGGTCAAGGTAGGGATAAAACATCTTCATCATGAGGGTGCAAAGTGTAGCTGGTGCATTGGTTAAGTGAAGGGTATTACCAACCACTCAATCCCCATACGTCGTCACACATATTGTCTTCGACTTATTGATAACATCTACAACGCACCTTCATAAAAAGTATGATACAGTCGTATACATATAATTACTCAACTAACTGTCGGGGTCGAACCACAAAGAGTTTGTGAGGTGTTAAGATAGATACCTAAGTTGCAAGACTCAAATATCTTAAATTATGTTCCAAATATACGTTAGAGTAGTTAAAACTAATTATTTTACTAAAAACTATCACTAAGGCACAACTTATCTGTAATGACTTGATATATCGTTTTAAGTTGTAGCTTTCTGTTTCGTGATGTGAGTCATTGAATAGCTCCATTTGATATTTTATGACTTGTGTTCTGGTTTGTTTTGATTTCCGAAAAGTTTAAATGTATTTTAGAAGAGAAATTCTAGTTCTAGTGTTTTTATGTTGTGGGAGTTGATACGGTCAACATTCTTGGTAAATTGTCACGACCCAAAACCCTACTAAGTCGTGATGTAACCTAACCCAATCCACTAGGTAAGCCAAACAATATAAGTTACAACTAAATTGTGAAATCAAAAATATATATAAAAGAAGCTACAACCGATTTCAATACAACTACCTATGATTATGATTTAGAAGCCACAATCAAAAATATATATAAAAGGACTAGTCGTACAAGTCATGAACCCCTATGATTTAGATTTACAAAGCCTATATGAAGAATAAATACAATATTTTTTTGTAGTTTACATAAATGGAAATGAATCCTAAACTACCATGTCAAGAGGTAGCTTGAATCTGGAGTGCATGTATGTCTTCAATGCAAGGCTCTGTCTTTCACAGCTACGCAGCTCCAAGATCTTCACATAAGGTGCAGAAGCGTGGTATGAGTATAATCGACCACATGTACTCAATAAGAATCTTGACTAACCTCGATGAGTAGTGGCGAGGTTTTTAAGTCAAAAGATACTCACTAATATAACTTGTTCAGTTAGATTTGCAATAGAAACAATACTAGAAATAACAGAAAAGAGTACAAGAACAAATCTGCGAAGCCGTAAATGATTACTAAAAGAAATCACTGTCAGTTTCCTCAATAACACAACCAACAATCTTCTTAAAGTGATATCCACCAAACAACATACTAAACCTACGAATCTTCATAATATGAGAAACGTGTTCAAGATATCAAATCAAATGGAACGTCAACACCCTTCGTGCATTTATCTCATCCTTAACAAAAATATAAAAGTATGTCAAATCAATTGGCATGACAATACCCTTCGTGCATTTATTTCATCCTCACCAAGCATTTGTATAACAGTACCAACAAAGTAAAAGAAATACAAATAATAGTAATAACAAAGTGGAAAGTATACAGATACAAATAACGAACAAGGTGCAGCTTATGGACAACTGTAACAGACAGGATGGGAGGCATAGATGTACTGATTGCAATTAAGGTAGGAGAACATAGAGTTTACTAACTAGCATGGTAGAAAGTTTGGATGAAAGCGTAACAAATCAGAAAAGTCATAGATGTAAATATAACAAACAAGAAGAAAAACATGATCTTGAGAAGATAAACAAACAGAAGGCGTTGGTAGAACAATAACAACTAAGGTAGTAGGCAAAGACGGAACAACAATAACAACTCACATAGAAAGCATAGGTGCAGCAATAAAAACTCAGAACAAATACATAAATGCATACACAAGGGAAAGATATCACAATATAATTCATGTCTCTCATCCTCGCCTGCACGGAAATACCCTTCGTGCCATGAACTCTCATCCTCAAATTATAATATAAAAATAATTACACTGCATCACCCTTTGTGCTTTTACTCTCTTCCTCACATGATAATGTAAAATAATGGTATGATATTATCCTTCATGCGTAATAATGTATATAAAATGTCATGGCATCACCCTTCGTACTTTACACTCTTCCAAGCATGATAATGTATATGCAATGGCACGACATTATCCTTCGTTCTTTACACTCTTCCTCACACGATAATATATATGCAATGGAACGGCATCACCCTTCGTACTTTACACTCTTCCTCGCATGATAATGTATATGCAATGGCACGCATCACCCTTCATTCTTTACACTCTTCCACACCAAGCACATGTATATCAACGACAATCAAGGTAGAAAGCATGGATAACATCAAGAGTAAAGGTTAAGCAAAAACACCACGTGAACATCAATCACAAGTCTTGAATAAATAAAACATTTAATAATCCTCTGGAACCCTATTGTTCAAGTATCTGGACAAAGCTCAAACATGCTTTTCAACATAAGTATGGAACCTAAGTACTTCCAGATTATAGTCATAGAAATGTTTTTTGTGATTAGGTAGAGTGATGATCGAATTTAGTACATTAACAGTTTCACAAATAATTCGTCAAATTTAATCAAGTTATAATAAGTTGAATCATGGTTTCTAGCATTGCAATGCATATTCATATTACTATAGAAGTTAAGTAAATCATGAGTCAAGAACATCACATATTCCAACTAAGCACAAAGAATCGTATAATTAGCCCCGATCATGGATAACCCTGGCACATGCATATATGCTCGTCACCATGCATATACATCACCTCCACCTGTAGCAAAAATATTATTTTATTAGGAAAAATTCCCGTAACAAAACTAGGCAAGGCACTTACCTCAAACAAGTTAAATCGGTACACTAGAAGTGCCATCCCACACAAATCGACCTCCAAACGGCTCGAAACTAGACAAAAGCAGCTCAAAATATCAAATAACGCCGTAGGAAACGAACCCAAACGATAAAGATCAAATCTTTAATCAAATATTCAAAGTCAGCCAAAATGTCAACCCGGGCCTACACCCGGAACCAGATAAAACTCACAAACTTTGATAACTCATTCGAATACGAGTCCAACCATACTAATTTTATCCAATTCCAACTCCGAATCAATGTTCAAAACTCAATTATTCACTTTAAAATAGTTTTAAGAAAAAACCCAATTTCTCTTTTAGATTCACTAATTAAGTGAAAATATCAAAGATCGAATAATAAAAAATAAGCAAATCTAAGTTAAAAATATTTATCCCAAACCATGTGGTGAAAATTCCCTCCAAAATCATCCAATTCCGAGCTCCCAAACTCAAAATGTAATAAAATGAGCTCAATGTTCAAATATCTTATATCTTTGCTTCATGTGTACCCTTCACGATCGAGGGAATGCCTTAACGGCCGCGAAGTACAAAAGTCACTACCACAAAAATACCCTTCGTGTTCGTGTCTCAAACCTCGCGAACGCAATGTGCAGATCAACCCACACTACGCGAACGCAGACACCCTATTGCGAACACAAAGTATATAGCACCCAGTCCATCAAACAACCTTCGCGAACATGGTCTCTCTACCTCAAACACAATGAAAAAACACCAGGGACCCCAAAACTTCTACGTGAACACAACGCACTGACCGTGTACGCGAAGAACAACAACGTGCCAGAACTTCAGCTAACTCAAAGTGATCCAAAATGATTCGAAGCCACCCCGGAACTCACCTGTGCCCCTTGGGACCCTGCTCGAACATACCAACAAGTACCAAAACATAACAAAGACCTACTCGAGGCATCAAATCATACCTAATATTATCAAAATCATGAATCACACCTCAATTCAAGCTTAATGAACAATTTCAAATTTCCAAAATTTCAACCTTATGCCGAACAGGTTGAAACAACTCGAAATCACTTCAAAATTTTCACACAAGTTCCAAATGATACAACGAGCATATTTAAACTTCCTGAACAACGATCCGAATTCAATAACATGAAAGTCAACTTCCGGTAAAACCTATGAACTTTTCGAACCTTTAAATTGTCAACTTTCGTCATGTAGTGCCAAAACCTTCTAGTGCCAAGTTGCCAATCTTCAAATTTCCAACGTTCGTCAAATAGTGCAAAACCTTCCTCATATTGCCAACTTTCATCAAATATGAACTTTCTGAACCTTGATTCTTGATTTTTGATGTTGTTTTGATGTTCTAAGTTTACGAACGAGTTCATGTATGGTCATTATACTTGTATGGATGTTTAGAATGGGGCGTGGGGGGATCAGGTGAGTTTGAATTGATTTTGGGTTGTTTTTACTCTATTACTAGTGTTTCTGTCATCGTATTTACGTGATGACTAGCTCGCTAATGCGAGGTTTGCATTTGCGAATGCTAACTCGTATTTGTGAAGTTTGAGAAAGGGGGTTCAGCTTCAAAGTTACGAAAGTGGGATCGTAATTACGAACTTTCAGTCGTATTTGCGACTTTAGTGACTCAGGTGACCCTTCATATTTTAATGACTCGCCGGAAAAAATGGAAAGGTTTCGAGATTAGCTCATTTATTCCATTTTGAGACTTAGAATTCGTTAAAAGGTGATTTTTGAGAAGAATGTTTTTCCAACATCAAACGTTAGTGATTTTAACTTTATTTTGATTAAATTCTATTATTTTTCATAGCTTCTCACAATAAATCTATTATTTTAAAGAGTGGAAATAAGATTTTTGGGTATTAACAATTTTTAATGATTTAGACCTTGATTTGAGATCAGATATAGAAATAAATAACATATTTGGACTCGGGGATGAATGGGTAATCGTGATTTGATCTTGATTTCAGATATCGACAAAGTGGGATGGGGTTGACTTTTCAAAATATGTTAAAGATCGAACCTTTTTAGTATTAGGGGGTTTCCAAAGTATGTTTTGACTTATTTGAGTATTATTTGACTTGATTCAAGTTGTTTAGAGGCTTGTTCTAAAGGGAAAGCGATCTTGAATTGTTGATTTATTCCTTAAAGAGGTAATTGTCTTGGTTAATCTCGATTTGAGGGAATTAATTTATGTTTGGGTCTATTTGCTACGTGCTATATGTGTTACGAGCGGTGTATATACATGATGACGAGTGTATATGTGTTTTCCATTGTTAAAGCATGCAGGTAGATATATCCTTATTCATGCCTTGTTTGCTTCATGGATTACATTCTCAAATGGTTTAGATAGTTCATTAAATTGCTTGTTTATTATTGTACATGCTTGTATTTATATTTAAACTTTGTTGAGATATTTAGACATTATGGTTCTTGAAATGTTGGTTCATCTATTGGAGCAAAGGTCATGATTATCTCTCACGCAGTGAATTATATTTAATCAGTCCTCGATATTATTTATGCTTCTTACCTTGCTTGGTACTGATTAATATATGTTTGGTGAGGATGAGTGATTATGCACGAGGGGCGCTTCCATGTTGTGAGGATGAGTGATTATGAATGACAAGTGTTTCCATGTTGCGAGGATAAGAGATATTGCACCAGGGGTATTTCCGTGTGGTGAGGATGAGTGATATATGCATGATGGGTGTTTTCGTGCTATTTGATATGATTTCTTTTACTCATTCCATTATTTATTTAGATATGTGGACTTGGATTGGTTGATTCATAGATATCATTTCTTCCTCTTGGATCTCAGTTGTTGAGAAAGATTTGGTTGTGATAATTGAGAAGCATGATCGCCATCTCTTTAGTTAATCATCTTACTATTTTTGGAAATCGTTTCTATTATTTCTCTTGCTATATGTGATGTTACCTCTCTTGCAATATATATCGTTATTTCTCTTGTTATCCCGTTTGCTTATTAATTGCACATTTTTATAAGTAAGTATTTTTTCTTAGCCTCATCACTACCTCATCAGAGTTAGGCTCGCCAGTTACTGAGTACATTGGGTCGGATGTACTCATATTATACTTCTACACTTCCTGTGTAGATTCTGGCATTGGTCCTAGGGGTGTTCTGCGGGGTGGTTAGCTTGGACATATGGGAGACTCGAGATAGTGCTGCATTCCCATTCACATACTTTAGAGTCACCTTCCTCATCCTTAGTATTGTTATTGTATCAATTGGTTTTACTGTAGACTATATATTTATTCTTTTGAAGCTCACGTACTCAGTGACACTAATCTTGGGAGGTTGTTAGACCATTGAGACTTGTTACTTAAATTTTGAGCTTTATCCATTATTTATAATATTATGATGTCTAATGTTAGGTTTATATATTTTATTAATCTAAAGTGTTGGCTTGCCTAACAAGTAGTGAAAGGCGGCATCACGACCCCTTGGTTGAGATCTAGAGTTATGATAAGTTGGTATTAGAAACCTAGGTTTTATAGGTCTCACGAGTTTTGAGCAAGCCAGATTTTGAGGATCGGTATGGAAACGTATGTACTTATCTTAGGTAAGCTACAACGCTTTTAGGAAACTTCATATTCTTTCTTTCTCTATTGTGCGGCTTTGTTCTATCCTAAAGTTTGAATGTTTATTCTCTTATTATTTAATAGATGGTGAGGACATGTGCTTCAACTGCAGCAAAGCAGGAGCTAGAGCCCCAGGTTATAACCACTACTAGGGGTAAGGGCCAGGGTAGGGGTAGTGTCAGAGCCCAGCCCAAGGCACGTGCAGCAGCACCTATAGCGACTCATGCTCGTACTAGAGCTGCATATGTCGAGCCCTAAATAGCTCTAGATAATGAGCAGATCTCAGTTCTGGACGAGTCGGTAGGTCTAACACAGGTTCCAGAGGGGTTATTACTACCTTAGTGCTTTAGGATGCCTTGGTCTGTATGATTGTACTTATCAAGAGCATGACTAATGCAGGTAATATTTGATGGCACCAACCGCTTCTCAAGCTCGGGGAAGAGAACAGACTCCCGCTACTCGTATTCCGGAGTAGATGACTCATAGATACTAGACCCTAGGAGTGTTATCGGTTGGTGTGATTTAGCCGGTTATTGTAGTGAAACCTGAGTTTAGGATGCGATGTCAGCTGATGAGCTGAGAAGGATGGATAGGTTTCTGAAGTTTTTTCCTACTCACTTCAGCGGTGCACTTTCAAAGGATACCCAGGAGTTCTTATACCGATGCTATGAGATTTTGCGTAATTTGGGACTAGTTGAGTCCAATAGAGTGGACTTCACTATCTTTCAAATGTAGGATTCGGCTAAGAGTTGGTGGCAGACTTATGAGTTAGGGTCACCTCCTCTTACTTGGGCTCAGTTTCCACAGTGTTTCTTAGAGATGCTCATTGCGCTAAGTGAGAGGGATGAGCTACACATCTAGTTTGAGCACGTTTAGCAGGGTGGTATGACAATCACCCAGTATGAGATGAGGTTTGTTGATTTTTCATGTCATGTAGCTATCCTAATCCCTACTGAGAGGGAGATGGTGTAGAGATTCATAGAGGAGCTTGCATATGGTATTAGACTTCAGATGGCAAGAGAGGCCAAGACTAAGACTTTATTCACTCAGGAAGTTAAGATTTCTAGGAGGATTGAGTGCATTCATAGCCAGGGGAGAGAGGCAACAACTGATAAGCAGCCTCGTCATTTTAGTGGTTTTAATGGTGCCTCATCTTGAGGCAAGGGTCATTTTGGTAGAGGGCATATTATTAGACCAGTTTAGTCCGCACTGTAGGTTTCTATTGGTACTTCAGGAAGCCATGGTAGTTATTGTTCACGCCTTGGGCAGTCATCATACCGTGTATTTCCAGCTCACGGTCCTACCAGTGTACCCTCGATACAGAGTTCCCATAGTGGTCATTCGAGTTGTTAGGTACAACTCAAGATTCAGCAACGACATCAACAGTCAGCTTGTTATGAGTATGGTGATATGGGACACGTCAAGAGGGTTTTACCCAAGTTGCAGAGTAGTATGCCATAGCAGGTTACTCGTGCTATGATTCTATCTTCAGTTTCTACACCACCCGTCTAACTAGCTAAGGGTAGGGGCACACCAGCTAGAGGTGGAGGTCATCCAGGTAGAGGTTATCCTAGAGGAAAAGGACTTGCTATTGGGGATCAGTCCCGTTGTTATGCATTTCCTGGTAGGCCCAGATAGAGTCGTCTGATGCAGTCATCACATGTATTATCTTAGTCTATCATAGAGATGTTTTAGTCTTGTTTGATCTTGGTTCCACTTATTCAAAGGTATCTTCATATTTTGTATCGAAGTTGAGTATGCCTCATGATTCTCTTGATATTTCTGTTTATGTGTCTACACCAGTTGGGATTCTACAGTAGTTGATCGGGTGTACTGGCCTTGTGTTGTTACTGGTTTTGATACTATAGTATCTTGTGGTTGGATATGGTCGATTATGAGGTTATTCTCGATATTGACTGGCTTCCCCCGCATCATTCTATCTTGGATTGTCACTTCAAGACTCTATTATTAGCTATGCCAGGTTGCTTAGATTAGAATGGAGAGGGGTGATGAGTGGTGATTTTACCTTTTATTTTAGTGTCTTTACTTTAGTTTTTGTATCCGTTAATTATAATATGAGGGTGGTTATAGTGTGTATTGCTATATTTTCAGGTAAATGATGTCTTGAAGAGAGTTGGGATCAAATGAAGTGGAATTGACCAAAACGAGTTGAAGAAGTGAAAATAACTCCAATTAAATCGCATTTGCATAGTACTTTCCGCATCTCCGTACTCGCTTATGCGAGAAAAAGGTGGCATATGTGGTACATAAGAAATTGCACTAAAATCGCACCTGCGATTGGAAATCTTCTTTTGCAGAGCTGCTTCTGCGAACTTTTCCGCGTATGCAGAATAGTCATTTTCCACAAAATGTCGCTTATGCGAGTAGGTATCCGCATCTACGGAACCGCACCTATGAGAATTCTACCATAGATATGGCCAACGGGCTTCGGACCTAGACAACTTAGGTATTTCACATTTTCTCCATTTCAAACCCACAAATACACGACCTAGCTAATCAAAAATACATCTTTGACTTATTTTTTAGTCTCTTGACTAAAGAAAACAAGTTTGGTGTCACGACCCGAAATTTCCCACCGACGGGACCGTGATGGCGCCTAACATTTCACTTGCTAGGCAAGCCAACGTTAGAGAATCATTAACCAATTCCTTATTTCCATTCAGTAATTAAAAATAATTAACTAAGATGAAATATAATAAGTGCGAAATAGCATAAAAGTTTATTAACTACTACCACCCGGATCTGGAGTCACCATTCACGAGTATTCTAGAATCTATGACAAGTAATAGTCTGAAAGAAATACAACTGTCTGAATGAAAGAGAACAGTAGGACATAAAAGATAGACGGGGACTTCAAGGTCTGTGGACACCGACAGATCTATCTTGAGTCTCCGGACAGCGGACCAGTAGCAAATCTCGATCAACCTTAGCTGGTATCAAAATCTGCACAGAAAGTGCAGAGTGCAGCATCAGTACAAGCGACCCCATGTACTGGTAAGTGTCAAGCCAAACCTCGGCGAAGTAGTGACGAGGCTAGGACAAGACACCCACATATAACTTGAACAGTATAATCATGTTAGTGGCAACGACAGTAAATAAAGCAATATTACAGAAATAATGGGAAGGGAACATACCGTGGGGGAGTACAACATAAAGAGTGAGAATAATGAAAAAACAGAATTAAACAGAAAATCCTTAAATGAATTAAGCAAATTAAACAACAAGAAAAACTGCACGACATCACCCTTCGTGATTTACACTCTTCCTCACAATATAATTAATTATGCACGGCATCACCCTTCGTGCCTTACACTCTTCCTCACAAAATAATTAAATTATGTATAGGCATCATCCTTCGTGCTTTACACTCTTCCTCACAATTCACAGAATCAACAACAACGGATAGAGAGAAGTTTCATAAGAAATCAATATTTCATCAATGATTACTTTTACAATTTAACATCTCAACCACGAATCAATATTCACAATTTTATCGACCTTGGTGAAACCAGATACAAGTCTCCCAACATTTCAACAACAATAAGCATGGATAACAAGATTTAAGACTACAAATTTGCAAGAAATGGAATATCACTCGCATGCTATGACTCGACCACAACGTATACATGCTCGTCACCTCAACTATATGTCATATTCAACAACAAAACACGTAGCAAATACTCACACAATACATATTCCCTCAAGCCAAAGTTAGACACAACACTTACCTTGCACCGAATGCCACTTAATTCTAAATCACAGCTTTTTCTTTGGAATTCACCTCCAAACCACTCGTATCTATTCAAAAATGAATCAATAATATCAAATATTGCTAAAGAAATCAATTATATTTCAAAAATAAAATTTTCCAAACTTTCCTCCAAAAAGTCGAAAACTCGACCCCGGGCCTGCTTGTTCAAAACATGAGGTTCGGACCACAATTCTTTTACCCATTCATCCCCGAGCCCGAATATATAATTGGTTTTGGAATCCTACCCCAAATTGAGGTCTAAATCCCCAAATTCCCAAAATCCCCAGTTTCTACCCTAACCCCTAATTCTACCATGAAAACTCTAGATTTTTTGTTGATAATTCAAGAAATATAATGGGTAATTGAAAGAAAATGGTTTAGAATCACTTACCAACAATTTGGGAAAGAAATTACTCTTGAAAAATATCCTCACCGTTTGGTTTTTGAGAAAAATGAGTTTTTGGCTAAAATTCCGTTTTTGGATTCTGTTAAGTGCTGGCCGACAGTGTTCATCGTGTTCGCGAGAGTACTCTTGCGTTCGCGAAGGGTACTGGCTTCCAAGCCTTTGCGTTCGCGAGACCCAGCTCACGTTCACGATGATTACTCCTCCCTGGCCTTCGCGTTCACGAGACATGGCTCGCATTCGCGATGAAGCAACGACCAACCCCCCCACCCCCAGGTCCCCACATGCTTCGCGTTGAGCCAGTCGCGTTCGCGAAGGGTAAGTCCCCCCATCACTTCGCGTTCGNCTGCCCAGTTTAATCTTCATGTTCGTGAGAGTACCTTTGCGAACGCAAAGAAGGACATGCCAGAACACAGACTCTTCAGAAAAAAACCAGATTTCCAAAGTCCAAAACATACCGTGGCCTATCCGAAACTTACCCGAGCCCTCGGGGCTCCAAACCAAACATGCACACAAGTCTACAAACATCATACGAACTTGCTCGCATGATCAAATCGCCAAAAATAACACCTAGAACTACGAATTTAGCACCAAATCAAATGAAATTCTCAAAAACACTTTAAAATTTCTATTTTCTCAACTGGACATCCGAATCACATCAATCAACTACGTTTCTCGCCAAATTTCACAAACAAGTCTTAAATATCATAATGAACCTGTACCTGGATCCGGAACTAGAATACAGACCCGATACAAATAATGCTAAACATCAATCAATTCTTAAAGATAATTAATTTTCAGACTTGTAATTTTCATCAAAAATTCATAACTTGAGTTAGGGACCTCCGAATTTGGTTTCGGGAAGACGCCCAGGTCCCATAATTTGATACGGACCCACCAGGACTGTCACAATATGGATTTGTGCCCATTTACCAAAAATATTGACCAAAGTCAACTAAAATCAACTTTTAAGGCAAAAATTCTTATTTTCATTAGTTTTTAACATAAACGCTTTCCAGAAACCTGCCCGGACTGCGCACGCAAATCAAGGAGGGTAAAAATAAGGTTTTTAAGGCTAAAGAGCGCATGTTCGAGTTCTATAGTATAAGATGACCTTTTGGGTCATCATATTTGGGAGCTAGGAATCTTGCAGACACACTTGGGACTTGATGATTTGAACACTTTGGATGAGAATTACTTACTCATTTCTTCATTTTCTTGCTTTGTATCTAATATCTAAGTGTGTAGTATTTCTGTCAACACTTGAATCTTGTTTATGAAAATATTCATAGTTAAAGTGTGGATTAAATATATTGTTGTGCTTATATATTGAACGATTTTTATTTATTATAAAGTGAGTTATTGTTTCTTTATTTATTATTATTCTTTAATATTTCAAAGGGCATATCTAACCCTAGGCCTCATCCATTAACTTAGTATTAATCTTGGAAAAGGTAATTTGGGCTTCGAAAAGATTAATTAACAAGAACTTGAGGCATTAACCCTCACTTTATAGATTCTACCTAGCGATAGGATTGAACTACTTGTAGCCATGTTCGGGTGTGCTTAATTCTATTAATTATTTTAGGGATAATTGAATTAGGAAGCCGTGTTAGCATTTGGAAGAAGCTAATAAATAATTAATATCTGAGGCTAATTAACATAAATTCGCTCATATTTGTAAAATCATGAAATACATTGGATCGTTACTTGAGTGTAATTCTCGTGTATCCATGCTTGTAACCATTTATCATTTTACCTTCTTTCTAAGTTAGTTTATATTTTCGCAACTAGTGATAAATATTTTCTCAAAACCTTTCTAAGTATTTGACTTAGCATAATAAGCGATAATTCTCTTACATTGGCTAATTTCCTACATGTTGGTCTCTGTGGGATCCGACCCCGACACATAGTTGGGTATATTAAGCTGGTAGTTGGTGGGTTTACTGTTAACGTGATTAGTGCATACACTCCTCAGGTAGGTTTGGACCAGGAGGTCAAGAAGCAATTCTGGGAGGATTTGTATGAGATGGTGTGTAGTATCCCGCACACAGAGAAGTTGTTCATTGCCGGAGATTTCAATGACCATATTGGGGATAGTGCTAGGGGTTATGATGATGTGCATGGCGGGTTCGATTTTGGGGATAGGAATAAGGGAGGTAATTCACTGTTGGATTTTGCTAGATCTTTTGATTTGGTTATAGCTAACTAGAGTTTTCCGAAGAGGGAAGAGCACCTGGTCACTTTCCGAAATTCAATAGGCAAGACTCAGATTGATTATCTTCTCTTCAGGAAATACGATAAAGGTCTGTGCACTGACTGCAAGGCCATCCCAAGTGAGCACCTCACGACCCTACATAGGCTCTTAGTTATGGACCTGGAGATCAAGAGGAGTAGGTGGAAGAGGGCGGGGTACAGGTAACCTAAGATCAAGTGGGGTAACTTGACCAAGGACAAAGCTCAGGAGTTAGGGGAGAAGTTATTGGCTATGAGGTCCTAGACGAGCAGGGGGACGCGGCTAGTATGTGGTTCACGACTGCGAATTGCATTAGGGTAGCTGCTAGAGAGGTCTTAGGGGTCACAAAGGGCTCTCCTGGGGGTCATAAAGGGGACTGGTGGTGGAATAGAGAGGTTCACGGTAAAGTGGAAGCTAAGAAAGATGCTTATTTGAAGCTAGTGGAGAGTATAAACGAGGAGGAAAAAAGGACTTATCAGGAGTGTTACAGAAAGGCAAAGAAAGAGGCGAAGTTAGCAGTTACGACGGCTAAGAACGCGGCATTTGTTCATTTGTATGATGAGCTCGGGGGCAGAGGCGGGGACAAGAAATTGTATCGGTTAACCAAGGTGAGGGAGAGGAAAACCCACGGCTTAGACCAAGTAAAGTGCATCAAGGACGAGGATGGCAAGTTTTGATGGACGAGGCACTTAATAGGAGAAGATGGCAGACATACTTCTATAAACTGTTGAACGATAAGGGGTATAGAAGCATTGTGCTGGGTGAGTTGGAGCACTCTGAGAGTCGACGGGATTTTGGGTACTGTAGACGGATTATGGTAGAGGAGGTGGAAGGGCCGATGCGTAAGATGTGGAGGGGTAGAGCGATGGGGCTAGACGAAATCCTGGTGGAATTCTGGAAGAGCGTGGGGCGGGCAGATTCGAAGTGGCTCACTGGGCTGTTTAATGTTATTTTTAAGACGAAGAAGATTCCCGAAGAATGGAGGTGGAGTACGATGGTTTCGCTTTACAAGAACAAGGGTGATATCCAAAATTAAAACAATTATAGGGGTATCAAGTTGTTGAGTCACACTATAAAGGTTTGGGAGAGGGTGGTTCAGGCCAGGGTGAGAAGGTGTGTGTCTATTTCCGAGAATCAGTTTGGATTCATGCCGGGGCGTTCGACTACGGAAGGGATTCATCTGGTAAGGAGATTAGTGGAGCAGTACAGGGAGAGGAAGAAGGATTTGCATATGGTGTTTATTGACCTTGAGAAAGCGTATGACAAAGTCCCGAGTGAGGTACTGTGGAGGTGTTTGGAGGTTAGCGGCATTCCGGTAGCGTACATTAGGATGATTAAGGATATGTATGATGATGCTAAGACTCGGGTGAGGACTGTGGGTGGTGACTCGTAGAATTTCCCTGTGGTGATGGGGTTGCACCAGGGATCGCCTCTTAGCCCTTTTTTATTTGCCTTGGCGATTGATGTACTGTCACGACACATCCAAGGGGAGGTGCCTTGGTGCATACTATTTGCCGCTGATATAATGTTGATTGACGAGATGCAAAGTGGAGTTAACGCGAGGTTGGAGGTTTGGAGATAGACCTTAGAGTCTAAAGGTTTCAAACTGAGTAGAACCAAGAAAGAATACTTGGAGTGCAGATTCAGTGACGGGACCCATGATGTAGACATAGAGGTTAAGCTTGATGCTCAAGTTATCCCCAAGAGAGCGAGTTTTATGTATCTCGGGTCTATTAACTAGGGTAACGGGGAGATTGACGAACATGTCGCACATCGCATCGGAGCAGGATGGATGAAGTGGAGGCTCGCTTCCGATGTTTTATGTGATAAGAATGTGCTGCCAAGACTTAAGGGTAAGTTTTATCGAGTAGTGGTTCGACCAGCTATGTTGTATGGGGCTGAGTGTTGGCTAGTCAAGAACTCCCACGTGCAAAGGATGAAAGTAGCAGAGATGAGGATTTTGAGATGGATGTGTGGGTGTACCAGGAGAAATAAGATTAAGAATGAAGCTATCCGGGACAGAGTAGGAGTAGCCTATGTGGATGCAAAGATGTGGGAGTCGAGGCTGAGATGGTTCAGACATGTTAAGAGAAGAAGCATTGATGCTCCTGTCAGGAGGTGTGAGAGGTTGGCCATGGAGAGTTTGAGAACAGGTCGAGGTAGGCCTAAGAAATACTGGGGAGAGGTAATTAGACAGGACATGGCGCTGCTTCAGCTCACTAAAGACATGACCCTTAATAGGAGGGTGTGGAGGTCTATGATTAAGGTACAAGGTTAGTGGGTAGTTTTTAGTTGTTCACCGATAGTCTTAGTAGCATACATGTCCATTCATATTCTTAGATTTTTATTACGTTATGTGATTTTGTTCGCCTCAGGTATTGTATTCCCTTTGGCTATTATTTGGTACTACTTATCTTTTATCTCTCCCTTTTTCTTTTCTCTTCCTTCTTTCTTCCTTCTTTGCTTTCCTCTTCTTCTTCTTGCCCTTCCTGAGCCGAGGGTCTATTGGAAACAGCCTCTCTACCTGCATTAGGTAGGGGTAAGGTCTGCGTACAGAATACCCTCCCCAGACCCCACCTGTTGGGATCATACTAGGTTTGTTGTTATTGTTGTTGTTGTTACTTTAATTAATAATAAAGAAACTAATAACTGGAATAAAATCTGAAATAAAGTGAGTAAATCATAATAATAGCGATGTCTAAATACCATCCCAGAACTGGTTTCACAAGTGCACGAGCTATTAGAATAATACAAATAAGGGTCTGTGGATATCTAAATCCAAGCAAATCTATTGCACGCCTCTGGGACCAACTCCGGTATCTGCACAAGAAGTGGAGAGTGTAGTATGAGTACAACCGACCCCATGTACCCAATAAGTGTCGAGCCTAACCTCGACGAAGTAGTGACGAGTCTAAGGCATGTCACTTATATTAACATGTACGCAATAACAATAATAACAACAATATATGAAAGCATGAATAGAAATTAAACCGATAAATCTTATAAGCATTCAAGCTAACTCGGCAGTCATAACCAATTATTACTTAAATCACTTTCCGTTGCGGCAGGCAACCCGGTCCCATAATATATTCATATTGAATTCCGTTGTTGCGTGCAACTCGATCCCACAATATATTCATTTTCATTTAATTCGGTTGCAGCGTGCAACCCAATCCTCAATATATCTTTTCAATCAATTATGTTACGGCGTACAACCCGCTCCTCCAATATATTCACTTCAATTTCTGTTGCGGCATGCAACCCGCTCCACAATAATATAATTTACCAATTCCTATAAAAAAAATTATTCCAATAAATGCAACAATTAATATAAAATTATAAGACAACAAGCATATAATAATTGTGATATATTTAGAAACAACTAATGACAAGTAGCAATTAATTGTAGAAATTAAGGAGGAAATAGGCAGTGTAATATTTAGTATGCTAAATGTCAAGTAACAATTACGTCACATAAAACAAATAAGCATGTAGCAAATACAGCATGGATTCAAGGCATAATATTGAGCAAGGAATATGAGAGAAATAATTAATTCATGATTTAAAATAATCTATGATTTTCAGATAAATGTGCAAACAATCAATTTGACGGTGTATAGGCACTCATCAACTCGCATATACGTCGTTACACATGAAATTCACGTAACAATAATTCAAAGGTTCTATTCTCTCAAGTCAAGATTCAAATAAACCTTTGCCTCGCGAAATCTTCAAATCCAACTCAAACTCGTGAAAAATGCCTCTAAAAATCGCCCAAAACCGAGGTCTAAAACTCTAAAAATGGACAGAAATATCGGACTTCGAACATATATATTCTGTCCAGGCAAGTCGTATCTGTGAGATGCGACTTGTCTCAAAATTTGCAAGCCAAAAATTACGGTACCAGCCTTCAGTCAATCGATCATAACTTTCCGTACAAATGTCCAAATGATGAATGGTTTATGTTTATTGAAACCAAAATCAATGGGCTACAACTTTTATGTTTTGATAATTTACATATTCCTTTTAAATTGCGAGATATAAGCTTCCAAAGTCAGCTTTGCGTATCCGAAATTTCGCACACTGCTATCAAAAACTAACAGTTAAAAATGACTTAAAAATGGTCTGAAATCACTCCGAAACTCATCCGAGCCCCTCGGGACCCCGTCCTAACATACCAACAAGTCTCAAAATATATTATGGATCTACTCGAGGTCTCAAATCACACATAACAATGGCGAAACTACAAATCGCGCGTCGATTCGAACTTATGAGTTTATGAAATTTTCAATTCTATAACTCGCGCCGAAACATGCCAATTAAATTCGGAATGAACTCAAATTTTGCATGCAAGTCATAAATGACATAATGGAGCTGTTCTAATATCCAGAATCGAATTCTGACCCTGATATCAATAAAGTCATCTCCCGGTCAAACTTTCCAAAAATCTTCTATTTTCTAACTTTCGGCAAAATGCGTCGAATTGTCCTACGGACTTCCAAATCCAAATCCGAACATGCGCCTAAGTCCGAAATCACTATACGAAGCCATTGGAATCATTAAAATTCTATTCCGGAGTCGTTTGCTCAAAAGTGAAATCTTCGGTCAAACTTTAGAAATTCAAGCTTTATAAAATCAAATATTTTTTCAAAAACTAACAGAAAACGTGCCTACGTACCTCGGAATAATTTTAAATTTTTGTACATAAGTCATAAATATTGTTATGAAGCTGATCGAACTCTCAAAATCTAAATCGGGACCCGGTATTAATAAAAACCCAATTATGACCAAATTTAGGAATTCTTAAACCTTTAAATTTCTAGTTTCTATTAAATGCCGATAATTTAAGCTAGGGACCTTCGAATTCAATTCCGGACATATTCTCTAGTCCCAAATAACGATACATACCTGTCGGAACTGTCAAAATACTGATCCGGGTCCGTTGGCTCAAAACGGTGACCGACATCATCTTAGTTGAGTTTTATATAAAAACTTTTCAGAAAAATTTACGGACAGCGTACCCAAATTGTGGAATTCTAAATAGTGCTTTTCGAGGTCTCAGAATAAAGAAATGAATATTAAAATTAAAGATGACGTATTGGGTCATCACAAAAGCGGTCAAAAACTGGCAGATGCAACTCGTCGGGTAGTTTTATAGAGTCAATATGTTCTTCAGCAAGTTAAATTCAAAACATTTTTCCCCAAAATCTAACTCCTCTCAACTCTCATATTCATCTCCATAGCTCATGCACTCTATTTCTCTCACACAAGACAACTCGGGTACAATCTTCATCTCTCCCCTACTTCTCTATTCTTTTTCTCTCATTTTCTTCATCTCTGTTTTTCCATGGTTGTTTTTCCCACAATCCTGCTTTCTCCCTTGTGTATTCATGTTAGTTTTAGGAGTGAAGGACATTGGCTGAGAGTGTGTTTGAGTGTGCTGTTAATGTTGAAAATATTTGGGGAAGTCTGATTACCCATTTAATTTTAAGAAAAATCAAAATACTTTATGCTTGTCATGTTTTCGATAAATTGCCCGAAAGAATTTTGGCTGCCAAGTGCCATAAAATCTGGTTTAGTCAAGTCACTTAATCATGATTTGCACTAATTTAGAAGTCTTGAGTATAAATTGTGTGCCAAAATCATGTGTGGAAGTGAAAGAAATCGAGAGTAGTTGGGCTCCTTGAAACCCCTAATGAACACCGCAAAAGTGGAAAACGGGCCGTAGATGCGGTCTCGCACCTGCGATGTCCCTTTCGCAGGTGCAATTTTAGTTCAGTAGTGGAAGTTCACAAAAGCGAAATGATTTCCACAGAAGTGGAACCGCACATGCGATATTGTTTCCGCAAGTACGATGACTGGGCAGTATTTGCCAAAACAGTAGCTCTGCAACTTTGCTGGGCTCGTTTGGCTTGATTATTTGGCCTAATTGCATTGTTTAAAATTTCTCAACATGATTATAATGCCCGACTAACTTTTCTTTTATATTTTAGGTACTTTAAGCTTCAAAAATAAACCCAGACATAAATGAAAATACGACACTTGATTATGAACTTGAGGAAGAGGCTGTGGAGGAACAATTTGACACTAATCACTTCATGTCTACTAATTTTCATTGCCGATACTATGACAACCTTCTTATAAAGAAGATTATACTTAAAAAGGGTATCTCCAAGGATAAAATGGATGAGCTACTTCCTGATGTTTATGGCCGTCTACAGACTATCGACTGGTCTTGTTTCATGCCTACTCCGTGTGAGAGCAATGAAGAGTGGGTTCGTGAATTTTACGTAAACCTTAAGCGTACAAACTTCAACAACCCACAACTCACCATAAGAGCCAAAACAGTGAGGTCTGGAACTGAGTAGATCAATGATATTTTATGACTTCCGGATCATCCACTTGTGCCGGTACGAGAAAACGATCATTGCTCAAACGAAGATTGGCTAGCTTCTAAACTATATTTCGCAGACAAGAGAGCAAAGTGGTCCAATAAGAGGAAAGTTTTAAAATCCATAGACTTCATAGTTGAGGCCAAGATGTGGCTTTACATCATCTGCAATAGAGTCTCACCTTGTGGCAATGTCTCGGATGTTTCATATGCCAGGGCCCTGATGATCACATGCATACTTGATAGCATTCATGTGAATGTTGGCTATTATATCATTCAAGAATTGAAAGAGTACTTGCTACAAGACAGTCAAGGATTGATGTTCCCTTCACTGATTATAGAGTTGTGCTGGCAAGCAGATTTTGATGTGTGTAGCACCAATTGTTGGTTACCGGCCGACAAACCCTTTCATCCATTGAGAGTAACGGGCGAGGGTAGTATAGTAAAGAGTAAGAAGAGGAAAATCACCACAATTGTTGGACCAGAGTCCTTCTCACAGGTAGCATTACATGAGGGACCATTTGGTATGCTAAACTCCCAGCTTGTCTCCATTCGTGACTTAGTATCACAGCTTCCTAGTGGACCCTTACACTCCCAGCCTAGGCCTGATTATTGTACTAAAGAAGAAATGAAGACATAACTGGAGGCCCGTAAAAGGTAGTCAGAGTCTCATGAGAAGTTAGTAGCTTCTATTAGCAGGCTCTAGGAAACCTTTGGCAATATGGACAAGGAACATGTAGATCTTCAGGCAGACTTACAGAAGGAGAAAGAGAGAAATAAGAAGGGCAAGTTCATGGTTAGGATATGGAAAGTAATCAAGGCCATCTTCAAATGAGGGCAGCCGAACAGGAAGATACAGGTCGAGGACAAAGATGATAGTGAAGAGTATTCCTTGTTGTCGAATGTTGTTGATGATGATATTAATAATACTGATGATGATGATGCCGAGAGCTCTACACAACAGTGATGACCCGTGTCCCGCCTTCTACTAGTCTAATACAGACCTCATGGAGACCCTCAAACTACTCTTATTTTATTCTGATATTGTGCATTGAGGACACTACAATGTTTTTAGTTGGGGGTGGCTTTAAGAAGTATACTTTATTTGTACATTTATGCTTAACTTGTGCCTTTGATGGGCTTATGCGTTTGTATGGATATTGTATGCCTTTATCGAGTTTGTTTTACGATTGTTTATCATGTGCCTTTGCCAGGCGTAGTTTGTGAGTGGTGATATATTTGCGGATTAATCGCTTTTGTTATTCCATTTTATTTTTATTTATTTATTTACTTATTTGCATTAGTAGTTTTTAAATTATGTTATTTTATTATTCATTTTTGCTATTTTATTTTCCTTAGTAGTTTTTAGTTTATATTATTTGAAGTAGTTTTTAGTTTATTATTTTTTTCTCTTTAGTAGTAATGTACTTTTCAATATATTTTCTTGGGATAATCTTTGTCATAACTTTTTGGCTCATTTTGTGACTCTTTGCCCACTAGTTGGCATGATATTGCTCTAGTTATTCTTATTAAAAAGTTAAATTGTTACGTTTTGATTAGTTCATGTGCCATGTGTGTTAGGTTTTCTTAAAAATAATTCTTGTGTTTATTGTTTTCATCTAGAACTTGCCTGGTTCAATGCTAATGTTAATTATGTTTGGTTGGAGGGATGACCTTAGGCATTCTTTGTGATCTTTGAAAAAGCCTCTTTAGCTTTTCAAGCCTAGCATTGATTAAATATTATCACTAGTTAACCCCATTTGAGCCTTTAACCTTTTCTTTGTCTAACACATTACAAACCTTTACCCCGTTTGTGAAATAATTCCCTCTTTTGAACCCGTCCCTCCTAGAAAGTTAAGAATGAGGCTAAAAGCCTAAGTTGGGGTGCTGGTATTAATTGATAAATGATGAAGATGTACATTGTATGTAGACGCATATACCTCAAAGTTATTTATACGAAGATACTCAAGCTCCAAAAGAAAAGCAAAATAAAATATATGTATATAAAAAATGGAGTCTTGAGAAAGTTAGAGAGGTACTTTAAGGTGGTTCTATGTTGGTAATTAGAGGTCAATAAGGGCTATGTGGTTTAAAAAGAACCAAAGTGCAAAAGAAAAGACAAATATGAGTAATGTTCAAGGAGGGTGTAGTCACTTGTATCCCAAATGCTTATCCTACCCTTCCCTAAGCCTATATTACAAGCTTAAAAAGTCCTTATAAGATCTCCAACCGAATGTTCTTGAATAGGCGGTGAATTAAAATAAGGTCAAGTTATGGCATGTTATTTTGCAACACTTAAAGTTCTTTGTTGAGAGTGAGTGTCTTTGTGCATTTGTCCCTTGTGTGGTTATTGTAAATATGGTGATTTTGTGACTTTATTTCTTGTGAGGGTACGTGGATTATGATGGATTGGTGACATTGATAGATTCCAAATTGAGTAAATTGAGCATATATAGTAGACTAGTACTTTTGAGTCACTTCTTGATGCTTGATTGTTGTCAGTTAAATATTTTGAAACTTCATTGAATTTTTGAGATTGTTTTAAATAAGGGAGTTTTTTGGTTGAAATTTGCATGCTTGAACCTAATTATTAGTACCAACCAAAGCCATAAGTGCGCAGCTTAATTGGAGAATATGATTTGAGAATGATAGTGATGCTACTTGAACTTTAAAGGGTAGAGCCTCATTGAATATTTGATTTTCATTTGCTTGAGGACAAGCAAAAGCTTTAAGTTGGGGGTGTTGATGAGTGGTGATTTTACCATTTATTTTAGTCTCTTTCCTTTAATTTTTGTATCCGTTAATTATAATATGATATTGTTTATAGTGTGTATTCCTAGAATTACAGGTAAATGATGTCTTGAAGAGAGTTGAGATCAAATGAAGTGGAATTGAGCAAAAAGAGTTGAAGAAGTCAAAATAACTCGAGTTAAATCGCATCTGCGTAATACTGTCTGCATCTGCAGACTCGCTTCTACGAGAAAAAGGCCGTATAAGTGCACTGGAATTTCACCTGTGATTGGAAATCCGCTTCTGTGGTTGAGGTCCATATTTGCGAAGCCGCTTCTGTGAACTTTTCCGCTTCTCCGGAATAGCCATATTCCACCAAATGTCGCTTCTGAGAGAAAGTATCTGCATCTGTGGTACCGCACCTGCGAGGATTCTTCCGCATGTGTGGACAATGGGCTTCCGACCTAGACAACTCAGGCATTTAACATTTTTCCATTCCAAACCCATAAATACACGACCTAGCTTACTGGAAACACATATTTGGCTTGTTTTTCAGTCTCTTGAAAAGAGAAGACATATTTTGGAGCTAGGGTTCTTGCACACACACTTGAGACTTGATGATTTGAATACTTTGGTTGAGAATTTGTTCCCCATTTTTACTCATTTCTTCATTTTCTTGCTTTGTATTGAATATCTAAGTGAGTAGTATGTTTTTCAACACTTGAATCTTGTTTATGGGAATATTCATATTTAAAGTGTGGACTAAATATCTTTTTGTGCTTATGTATTGAGCGTTTTTATTTATCATGAAGTGATTTATTGTTTGTTTAATTAATCTTGTTGTTTAATGTTTCCAAAGGGATTAGCTAACTCTAGGACTCGCCCATTAACTTCGAATTAATTTTGGAGAAGGTAATTTGGGGTTGAAAAAGATTAATTAATAAGAACTTGAGGCGTTAACCCTCGCTTTATAGATTCTATCTAGAGATATGATTGAACTACTTGTAGCCATATTCGGGTATGTTTAATTATATTAATTGTTTTAGGGATAATTCAATTAGGAAGTTTTATTGGTCTTTGCAAGAACCTAATAAGGAATTAATATCTGAGGCTAATTAACATAAAATCGCTCATATTGTAAGATCATGGAATACATTGGATCGTTACTTGAGTATAATTCTCGTGTATCCATGCTTGTAGCCATTGATCATTTTACTTGCTTTCTAGGTTAGTTTACATTTTCGTAATTAGTTATAAATATTTTCTCAAAACCTTTCTGAGTGTTTGGCTTAGCATAATAAGCGATAATTCTCTTACATTGTCTAATCGCCTACATATTATTCTCTGTGGGATTCCACCCCGACTCATGGTTGGGTATATTATATTTCCGTATCTATTTACTTTTTGGTAGTGGATTTGGACGTCATCCAGGGGCCTTTGGCAATTATACGAGTAGGGTGATTTCATTTGTGAAGGTTTAACGCATGGTTGAAAAGGGTTATTTAGTGTATTTGGCTTACATTAGAGATTCTACTACAGATGTTCCTTCTATTGATTCAATACCGGTTGTGAGGGATTTTCCAGAGGTATTTCTTATAGATTTACTGTGCATACCACCCCAATAAGGGTATTGACTTTTGTATCGATTTGGTTTCAGGCACTTATCCCATCTATTGCAGCCTCATTGACCAAGTTGATTCAGAAAGGTGCTACTTTTAGATGGTCCGATGAGTGTGAGAAGAGATACCGGAAGCTCAAGGTTGCCTTGACTACGGCTCCAGTGTTGGTATTACCCACATATTTAGGGCCTTATACCGTAGACGATAATGCTTCGTACATTGGACTTGGTACAGTTTTGATGCAGGATGGTAAGGTATCGCCTATGTATCTTGTTTGTTGAAGACCCATGGGAAGAATTATCCAGTTCATGATTTGATGCCTTGAGTATAAAGGTGGAGAGTATGTGTAGTTTGGCATTTATTCCAGCCGAGGAGAGGCCATTGTCCATGGATGTTCAGGCCTTGGCTAATAGATTTGTGAGGTTGGATATTTCTAAGCCTAGTCGGGATCCTGCTTGTGTTATTTCCCAATCATCCTTGTTTGAGCATATTAAGACTCGCCAGTATGATGATGATGATCCACATTTGTTGGTGCTTAAAGACACGGTGCAACAAGGGGATGCGAATAAGGTTGTGTTTGGAGATAATGATGTTATGCGGCTTCAGGATTATATTTGTGTTGTGATGTTAATGTTTTTAGGAAGTTGATTCTCCAGGAGGCTCAAAGTTCGCAGTATTCTATTCATTCAGGTGTCACGAAGATGTATCGTGACTTGAAACAACATATTGATAGCAGAAATGAAAAAGGACATTGTTGGGCATGTATCATGGTGTTTGGATTGCTAGTAAGTGAATTATAAGCATCAAAAACCAAGTGGTTTGCCTCTAAGGTTGGTTTTACCAAAGTGAAAGTGGGAGCGCATTACTATGGACTTTATGGTAGGATTACCATAGAATTTGAAGAACATTGATGTTATTTGGGTCATTATGGACAGACTAACCAAATCTGCATATTTCATTCCGGTGGTGACTTCTTACACTCCAGAGAACTTGGATCAGATCTACATAAGACAGATTGTTCACTTGCATGGTATGCCCATTCTGTCATTTTAGACGGTGGAACTCAATTCACGTCACACTTTTGGAGAGCTGTTCAGCGAGAGTTGGGCATGCACATGAAGCTGAGCACTGCATTTGACCCGTAGATGGATAGACAGTCTGAGCGGACTATCCAGATCCCTACGAATATGTTGAGGACCTGTGTCATTGATTTTTGAGGATGTTAGGATCGATTTCTACCATTGATGGACATCGCCTACATCATTATCTATACAGCATTCAAATGGCGCCGTATGAGGCTTTATATGATATGAGTTGTAATTCTCCTATTGGTTGGTTCAAGATTGGTGAGGTTAGGATGTTTGGGATAGATATGGTTCGTGATGCCTTAGACAAGGTTAAGTTAATTCAAGATCGTCGTTGTATATCGCAGAGTAGGCAGGAGAGCTATGCGAATAAGAAGGTCCGTAGTGTGGCTTTCCTGGGAGGCGAGAAGGTACTTTTGAATATGTTTGGTCCGCTCGGGATTTAGTCTTAATTTCGAATTTTGACCAAGTGGGCCCTGGTGGACTTTTCCAAATATATTATAGATTGAACACCTTCTCCAACTCTTTCCAACTCCTCAAATAGACTAATAAACCCCAGGCTCAACTTGCCTTTCTTTCCAAACCTCATCACGCCCTTCATAAGAAAAACTCAAAGATAAACCTTCTCACCTTCCATAAGTGCCACATTGCGAACCTTCTTGTCCACATAACTCTTCTGCATGGACTGAGTTGTGCGAAGCCTCTCCTGAATCAACTTCACCTTCTTCAAAGCTTCACTGACCAAGTGTGTGCCCAATAACCTAGCCTCACCAGATTCAAACCAACTAACTGGAGAGCGACATCGCCTACCATATAAGGCCTCATACGGAGCCATATGAATATTTGAATGGTAATAGTTGTTGTAACCAAACTCCACCAATGGTAGGAACTGATTCTAATGGCCTCCAAAATCAATAACACATGCTCTCAACATATCCTCAAGGATCTAAACTTTCACATATGGGATCCAACAGTCGCTTCTGTGACGTCGCTTCTACGACAAAACCCCGTCTCTGCAGATACCACTTAAAAATCTCGACGTCTCACACCTGCGTACAATCTTCTGCTTCTGCGACATCAAGGATGCGAGGAAATTCTGCATCAGCTTAAAGTTGTTCCCGCCTCCCTTATCGCTTCTGCGCTAGAGCAACTGCTTTTGTGGTCCTACAGATCTTCACAAAGCTCTACATCTGCGAATTCCTGGCCTAGCTCAAGATCACGCTTCTGCGCCTTAGGGTCCGGATCTGTGTAAACCGCATATGCGCCCATAGCTCTGCAGGTACGACCACACCAGTTCCCTACCAACCAACACTATCCACATGACCCAAAATAGTCTATAACCCGTCTGAAACTCACCCCAAGTCCCTTAGGAATCCGTCTTAACATACCAACAAGTCCCAAAATATAGCATGGACCTACTTGAGGCCTCAAATCCCACAAAACAACATCAAAACTACAAATGGCACCTCAATTCAACCTTAATGAACTATTTAAAATTTCCAAATTCCAAACATACGCCAAACACGTCTAAACAACTAGGAATCGCCTCAAATTTTGCACACAAGTTCCAAATGACATAATGAGCCTATTCCCACTCCCAGAATAATGATCTAAACCCGATAATATCAAAGTCAACTCCCGGTCAAACCTATGAACTTTCTAAACTTTCAAATTGCCAACTTTCGCTAATTAGAGCCAAAACCTTCTAGAAATATCCAAATGCAAATCGGAGCTTACGTCCAAGTCCACAATCATCATTTGGACCTAACGTAGCCGTCAAAACTCTGATCTGAGGTCAAATACACAAAAGTCAAACTTGGTCAACTCTTCCAACTTTAAACTTCTAAAATGAGAATCATTCTTTCAAATCGAAACCGACCAAACACGCAAGTCATAATACATCATATAAAGCTAGTCCCAACCTCAAACCACCTAACAGGAATGCAAATTCTCAACACGATTGATCGGGTTGTTTCAATCTCCCCTACTTAAACATACATTCGTCCTCGAACGTGCCAAGAGTCGCAAAAAGCCATCAAATCATTGCATAAACTAACCATACACATATTGATGGGTGATCCCATGTCACTCCGATTCATATAACCCTGACTACCCAACTGAACTGAAGATCCTTACTTTAACCTTAGCCCATACACCTTGGAACCCAATTTCCAACATCTGGAGTACATCATAAGACACAAATCTCGCATCTACACACTATATAAGTCTAAATAAACGTATTAAGCCATAACCATAACCCAAGATATAATCATATGATATACCACATAACTCAGATACTCATAGAAATAATTTTCGACAACAATAGCTGCTTACTAATAAAATTGGTACCGACGACATACCCCCTTATCTAATAAAACCTTGTTATAAACCTTCATACACTTCCAAGGATGAAAGAGATATGTAAAAACTCATAACCACTCGTAAGATCAACAAGTGTTGGAGCTTTCTCGCCCGCGAAGAACCATAGCCAAATTCTAAGCTGACTAGTGACCTTACTCTTCCAAACATACCTTAACTCTCAAATCCCAGGTCCAACACTCTATTTTCATCTAGTGCAAGCTACTCGACTAACATGCCACACCAATGACACCAAGAGCCACATACAAAGCAGTCCATGAACCAAACCAGCAACAACTCTAATGTACCCAATGATGGAAAGAGAATCGAATGAGAGAATCGTCTTGCAAGATCGACAAATACCACCACAACATGCAATTCCATGAACCCATATCATAGAGGAGACACAAAACACACAAACTGAGCACCAAGGATCATATCTTAACATAACTTCGTTGCGGCACGTAACCCGATCGAATATACCGATCCACATGGATTATCCATCGAACCGTAATGCTCACAATTAAAAAACACTTGTGTACCAACAGCAAATATGCCAAGAGAATGACCATAACAATGAAGAAAAGGATAGCACAATATACCACAGACAGGAAGATCACAACCAAGGTGCAATCCACTATTAAACACCCCAAGAGCCATCTCGCTCGAACTTATTCATAAAGTACAACATAATCGCATCCTATGTGTAAATAGTCAACAGTCTCACAACTTATCATATCATAGGAGAGCGGAACATACTAGAACACGAATAAGATCAACTCTGGATAATAGCACGCCCCTCAACACTAGTTGTGTGGAGTAAACAAATCTAATCCGATGTAGAATACACATTCTCATTTATCCTATCAATGGGCCCCCAAATCTATTCTAATCATCCCAAAAAAGGTAGATAACCTTCCCAAAAGTCAGCAGTAACCTATCATCCATAGAACATACCATCAACTGACTAACTCTTAACACGTCTTCAAAGTACGCAACCAAGGAATAGTCTACCTTTAAGAACATTGAGTCCCTAAGCCTCGAGAATACATACATCTCCATATCCGATCCTGACTCCACCACCCAAATGACAGCCACATTTCTCATGTACCATCATCTTATGGAAAATACTCACATAAATCTCCAACATCACGTAGCAAAACATCGAACATCAGTAGTCAACACCTAGGCGATTACCGTAATACTTAATCCATCATCCGCAAGTCAAAAACACAATGCGCCTTTTCGAAATGTACTTTCATCTCAGGTGATACCATATTGTGCCAGCCTTCATATAAACATCTGAAACTATCCATGCTGTCTAAAACTCCTAACTTTCCATTTGAAACTCCTAACCTTGTACATGAAAACCTCAATCCCACATGACACACCTCATCAATCATGCCATCATATGAAAATATGAGAATCCCATTATCAACTCTAAATCACAAGTAGGATAGATACCCCTTCAACCAATACCATTTTCACTTGATACCATCTATGAGAAAATCGCAACATGTAACAAACTCCCAATATCTGTTGAAAACATTTGTCTCAAGTTGTGGTCGATGCCATCGATTACTCTTCAAACCCAGTTTGCACATAATCAAGCCATCAGAACTGAATCTCTCTAACTTCAACCAAGTCAAGCAGATCAGTCAATGATCACATCCAATTCACACCCCAATTAATGGAATATGAAACGGTCTTTACAATAATAAACCCAACGTGAGTCGGGGTCGAATCCACAAGGAGTTTAGAATAGGTGTTGAGGTAAATACTTAAGAGAGAAACTCAAAATAGATAGATTTAGCTTTCAAACAAAAGTGGGCATCTTCTAAATTACACTACTAAGAAATTTGACTAACTAATGAACAAGTAATGATTGAAATATTTTTAGGTTATCAAATATAGAAAGGCCTAGGGTTGTGACCGTAAACTAGGTGTAAATCTAATGGGTGGAGTAAATCTATGCTTTCTTGGTAGATTGGGATATGTTATGACTCTCAATACACAAGTACCCACTCAATACCTCTTGATTAAAGAGTGATTATGCCCAAATTGGCTCTCTAAAGTCCAAATGGGTAGCAATCAAAGTAATTGAACATGAGTCCAAGTTAGATTATCCCTATCTCTAGTGCAAATCCACTAATTAATCTAATCGATACTTCAACTAGTTTAATTTTTTGTTAGCCAAGTTTTTCTAGACTAAATTTATTTTTCTCAAGTAAGAACAAAGTCAAATAGGCATGAATCAATGTTTGTAACCATTAATTCTAACTTTAGAGCATAAACAAGGCTAGATAACATTAACCCAATCAATATTAAGCATTAATATTACACACTCCTAAATTATAAATACTAGGGTTGGATCGCAACCCTAGATAAAATCTAGTTACTCGTGAAAATAGACATGGAAAAATGAAAAGAAGAAGAAATTAAAGACATAGTGTTAAATTAAAATAAAAAAGTAATTGATCCTCTCTAACTGTAGCTCAAAGTTTCCCACAGTAGCCAAGAATAACTACTGGATGCTGCTACAATACAAAACGATGCCCTAAAAAGTGTTTCAAGCCTATTTATAGTGCTCTAAAATTCTTGACAATAATACCCTTCAGAGGGTTCTACGGTCGCACTTTAACATCCGCGGTCCCCATTTTGCTGGGTTACTGTTGCGATTGCTTTCAATTTGAAGGATTATATGATCGCACTTCAACTTTTGAGGCCCCACCTGAATTGTTGTAGGTCGCACATTGAGGAGGGTTCATACTTTGTTCGATTGCATATTCTCTGATCATTCAGGCTTGTCAGTGCGAACATGTTTTGCGGATCAAGTGTGACCACACTTTTTGGTTTGCGGACCGCACCTCTGTCAAAATTCCCTGAAGCTTCATTCCCTCTATTGCGCCCACATTTCATATTCTGCGAGCTGCATTTGCTTTTGCGACCGCAGATAGAATTCTGCGGACCGCACTGTTCTTTGCAATTTTCCTCTTAGCCGGAGCATATCCTCTTTGAGTTATATTTCTTCATTGAGCTCACATTCTCCGGCGTACTTGCAATTCAACCATCTTTATTAAATTTAGAGACAAAAATCAACACTTTTAGACTAAAACTAAAGCAAGAAGGTACTAATAATTGGTTAAAATCCATATTTATCAACTCTCCCAAAATTAAGTCTTTGCTTGTCCTCAAGCAACTAGATTAGCTCCTCTTTCTCTCATTGTATGATCATTTCAAGGAGTCATCTGCAAGTCATTTCATACTTAGTTGTGACCAATAATTACCCACAATACTTATGCAATCTAAACAAGGTGTCAATATTTTTCAAAAAGGTAATACTTGCTCATCTCATGTAATTATAGTGTGACATTTGAGCCTCAAGAGTTGACTTCATTCATCAAGGATTCTTGTTCTTTCATTCAAATCATAGTGGACTCCAAACTCTTCCTCTTCCTCTTCTGCCTTCCATTTGCCATGCTCGCTTCAAGTTTGAACACTCAATATCTAGAGCATCAAAGGTTTTACTCTTCTCTGACAAATTAATGTCACAAGTTAAGCTTCAAGTACCATAGGATTTCCCTTCATATAAATCTCCACTAATTTAAGCACACTCGGTTTGAAATCAAATAGGACTTCTTTCGGGTTGTAATGAAGGCTTTTGGTCTGGGGTAGGATATTAACACCCTTTCTTAATCATTTCATATCTTATTTCTTGGCTCATATTTTTCAAACCCTTAGAGTTATTTCTTATTTTGGAGGCTAGAGAGATTTATCATCACTCTTTGTTGATAATTTCATTCGTTTACTCCCTTGATTTTTGTACTAGAGGTACTTTTTCCCTCTTTGGGCTTCATTTTGTTTTACTTTCTCTTTCATGGAGGTCATTTCTTTATCTATTTTTAATGCATTGGCACCTGTTTTAGATTTTTCAACTTTTCCCCCAAACATAGGCTATGAGCCACTTACTTCATATGAGTGCTTAGGAGGGTTCGGGTTCCAAGAGGAGATCATGTTCAAAACGGGTAAAGGCTTGTAGAATAGTTATCAACAGAGAAAGGTTAAAGGCTCAAAGAGGGTTGACTAGGAATAACAATCATAGGATGGCAATTGAAAGCTCAAACGATCCAAGAAAATCCTACAATCATCTTTCAAACCAAGAAAACTTAAAATTTTGCCTTGAAGTTCGGGGCAAGTTCTAGACTACTCACTCAAGTACTTGGACTAGCAACAAAATTTCATCTCACCTCTCATGTAAATAGATTGTAAAATAGGATAGAGTCTAAAACCCACAATAACCACAATCAAGTAAAAGATCTCTATGGTCCACTCAACTACCTAACAGTTGTCAAAATTAACTCAAGAGCCTCAAAGTCACTTTTTAACTAGAGTCACTTCTTTCAAAAATGATTCACAACAACCTTGTCTCAAACTAAATATGCAGTTAAGTATGTTGGCATAAACAACTCATTTTATTGGCTAACTTGATTAGGGCTTTTATTCATTACTACTTACTACTACTATTACCTAAACATAAAACAGGTTCATTCCCTTAAGAAAGTTGTCAGATTATCCTTCCTCGGGAAGAGTCACCCGGTTCACACAAGAAACTATCTTTGGAAAGAATTGTGACATTAAGAAAAACAAAGGCTTATTACCAACAAAAGAAGGAAAAGCATAATATTTACACTACCAAAGCAAACAAAATTGTAGACGTACTACTAAATGTATCAAACTACTAAAGATAAACAAAATAAATCATCCAATTATTACATCCGAATGTCATCAAACATCAAATTCTTCACCCCCCCCCCCCCCACAAAAAA
>AWOL01S0032776.1:120761-144944 GCA_000715115.1 Nicotiana otophora
CCCCCCCCAAAAAAAAAACTAAAATTAAGCATTATCCCCAATGCTTAGAAAAACAAGATCAAAGAGCAGAGAGGGGCGAAGAAACTCTCTAAGGGTCCTCAGTGATCATAGTATCGCCAGTAGTATCCGTCTGAGCCGATTCAGCTAACCAAATCATCCTCTGCAGGAGCTGCCTGTGAGGTGAACATATCACGCACTGCAACAGCAGTGCTAGATGCAAGGCAAGGCTCCTCAGCATGACCAGCGAAGTCCTCATAAGAAGGCTGAGATGGGTGAGGCTGGGTGGGGTCAATTAGCATGTCAAATGGCAAGTTGTCGGCATCGGCTATCTTAGTCACCTCAGCTCGGAGTGAGTCAACTGACTTCTTACTGGCCTATGTTTTTCTCATTTTCTTCAACTGCTTGGTCAACCGTTCAATCACTGTACTATGCTGCACAAGTGTGTTCATAATCACCTTTTGGTTGTCCAAGACATTGGTGAGTTTCATGTCAATGTCAGAAGGGTCCGAATATGTAGATGTCTTCCCCGCAACTGTACTAGATATCTCGTAGAGATTTGATGTAACTGTCTACATCCAGTTGTTGGGATTCACCAACATCTGAGAAACCCGTAAAGTAGTCAGTGGGCCAATAAGCAAAGGCATCGGCCTCAAAGGTAGTGAAAGCAATGGAGAAGGGGCAGATGGTGGCTTTGGAATAGTATCTCTGGCACTATTGGAAAGCTTAGCTGAAGTGGAAGGAATATCAAAGGAGCCAGGAGCTACTAATACAGGCTCATCAGACTATCTAGTAGTAGTGGAAGGTTGACAACTCTTCTTTGGGTTCCTTGGGTCTTGCAACTTGTACATATCAAGGGGGTCGGTGGGCTTAATATTCATATCAAATAGCCTCGACTCCACCTTGGAATCTATCAAGTACTTAGTGATGGTACTGGGGTCGGGGTAGGAGGTGTTACTCTGCTGTGCTACAAGACAGATATTGGCGGACATTAGAGCACCGATATTGATTGGGTACCCAACCATGATAGAAGTTACTAGCACTACTCTTTCCATAGGCAATTTGTTTTCATTCAGGAATGGATCAAGTCTTGTACACACAAACGTCTGCCACCCGTTTGCCTCGAAATTAGAGTTTGGCAGATGATTGACACTCTGATACCTATCCAAGGGGGAGTAGGCCCAGGTGAAAGAATCTCTATGAGCCACGGTCTGACCTCCTCCTTCTCAGCCAACTTAGCCAAGTACTTCTTCGGCTCCACATCCTCAACTCAAGTCCTAGGTAAGTGTTCAAAGTGCGTTGATCAGATTTCAATTTAACATTGCGCACTTTGGTAGCATTGGTCCTTTTGACAATATGTGTCATGTTGCTGTACAATTCCCGAACAAGTGTTCCTTGACATCCACCAGCTCCTCCATGAACTACATCCACCATTTCCTCTTTGTAAACTGCTCCAAGACTGCCAGATTGTACTTTTCTATGTCCTTGGTGAGGAATTGCCTTTCATGAGTAAGGGACTTTTCCTTCCACCACCTTCAAAAGTCTGAATAAGCATTGAGGCTCAAAAATGGTTCTTCCTAGACCACATACTTCTTTGTTCTCATTATGTCATCTCTTGCAGTTGTTACCCCTTTTCCGTTATCAGAGGCATTACCAGAATCAGAGCCTTAAGCAGCTGCATTTTACTCATGACTAGTACTAGTTGTGCCCTGGGAGGTGCTGTGGGAGGTGGAGGACACAACTTGGGGCTCAGACTCACCCTATGGTCGAGACTGCTCCTCCTTCTGCTCTTCAAGTAAAGACACAAAATTCCATCATAGGCTTCCCTAGACGAGACATAAGAGTCTGACTCTAAGAGGCTTCTACCTCTAACCCGGTCTGCAGTAGTTTTTTTGGCGATTGACTTTTGTGCACTTGGGTGCATGGAACCTCTGACTCTGCCTTTCCCTTGGCTACCCTTTCCTTTGGATGTCTCTCCTTTTCCTCTTGATCGCACCATTATCTGTGTATGCACAGAGAGAGCTGTCAATTGATATACAAGTTACAAAGCTGTTAAGAGTCATATTAGCAGTAAAGGACACCTTAGAAGCAGTGGGGTGTGCAGTGTGTAAAATGCATACGATAGAGTTTAAGTGCGGTGTGCACAATTCCATGTGAGGTCAGCAAAGAGGAAGTGCGGTCCACAAAGGGGAAGTGTGGTCCGCACAAATCCAAGTGCGGCCACACTCCTGCATAGATGTTTCAACCCCTCAGAAAGAAGTCTCTGAAAGATAGTGAGAACCTGCATCTGCAGACGTAGAAATACAACTGCGGACCGCAAAATCAAGTTCTCAATCAAGCTACCTAAATCAAAAATTTGCGGACAGTAAAATTTCAAATGTAGTCCGAACCATTATGAATTGTGATGGATGAAGGTCATTTTCTACCTAGGTTATGCAATTATGTGTTCAGTCCTAACTAGGTAACATGGTAAAGGCGTGATAATACAAAACCCAACCCTATCTAAGAATGATTTCACAAATACCCAATGTTAAACTAGCCCACATAGACACAAAGAAGGGATGTAATCATAAATGGCCTAAAAAGAAGTTAAAAAGCAAAATTAAATTCAAAAAGAAAAATAACAAGATTGAAGTGGTGCATACCGGATTGTGGTAGTGTTATAGTAACGACTTTAGTATGGGTGGATGTGTGTGTTCAAAAGTGCAAGAAACTTGTTCCTTAGTAGAGTCTTGGTTAGATTGTGAAAATGGCGAAAAGTGTAAATGGGAGACCTATTGTTCTATTTATATGGATGCGTGGGTAAGGGTAAAAGATAGCGAGTTCAGCTGCAGAATTCCAAATACGGCCCGCACTCTGTTACCTGGGCGATGGAGAGCATGTAGGTGTGCAGTCCACATTTTTTTAAGCGCGGCCACACTTCTGTCAACCTAGTTTTCGCGACTTCACAGAGATTGCTCTCCTGCGATCGCAAAATTTGTGATAGTCCACAAAGTTCGCTCCTCACTGTTGAGAGAAAAGTTCAGAGGACCTTCAATTTAGCACTTGAGCATCTTCTTGCGGATGCGGTCCATAGGTAAACTTTGCGACCACGAGAAATTTTCTAAGGTCTGCATCTCCTCTTCTGCGGCCGCACAAATAAAAGTATCTTCTGCAAGTTCCCATGCAGGGTACATCTTCAGCCATCATCTCAATACCTAACACTAATCACTGCAGCACACTTCAAATTTAGTTAAAAACAAGAAACAACATCTAACTAAAAGAGAAAAAGGAAAAGAACTTGGGTTGCCTCCCAAGAAGCATCTTATTTAATGTCATGACACAAAGCAATGTCATAGCATCTTCAACTGAAGTAAAGCATCGCCACAGCGTGGTTTTCACGAAAACAATTCCAAGTAATGCCTCACTTAGTGGCCATTAACTCGAAATATTTCATTGTTCTTGTTCTTCAATTCCAAAGCACCAAAGGATGTCACCCCAACAATTTCAAACCGGCCACTCCACTTTGACTAGATCACAGGTCTTAAACTCCTTGTTCCAAATATACTTATCATGAAGGTACCTCATATTTTCTTTGTACAAGGACAAATTCTCATATTCATTGTACCGGAATTCATCCAATTCATTCGAATACACAACCCGTAATTTAGCGGCTACATTCCAATCAAGATTTAGCTTCTTCAAGGCCCACATTGCCTTGTGCTCTAATTCCACCGGAAGATGACAAGCTTTTCCGCACGTCAATCGGTATAGAGACATTCCGATAGGTGTTTTGTAAGACATTCTATATGCCCATAGAGGATCATAAGGCTTCTTAGACCAATCCATCTGATTTGCATTAACCGTCTTGGACAAAATAATCTTTATCTCTCGGTTGAAAAGTTCCACTTGACCACTTTCTTGTCGATGATAGGGAGTTGTCACTTTATGAGTGACACCATACTTTCCAAGCAAAGTGTCAAAAGCCTTATTGAAAAAATGCGACCCTCAATTGCTTATGATTGCCCGCAGAGTCCCAAACCTTGTGAAAATATTCTTATTCAAGAAAACCACCACACTTATAGCCTCATTATTAAGTAAAGCAACGGCTTCAACCCATTGAGACATATAATCCACCGCGAAAAAAATGTAGGTATTTCTATAATAACTCACAAAAGGGCCCATAAAGTCATTGCCCCAAATATCAAAGATATCAATCTCCAAGATGGTTGTAAGGGACATCTCATGTTTCTTTTAAATTCCACCAGTTCGTTAACATTCAGCACATTTTCTCACCAACTCATTTGCATTTTGTACAGAGTAGGACAATAGAAACCACAACTAAGTACTTTAGCCATCGTTCTTGATCCACCATGATGACCACCATAGGGAGAAGAATGACAAGCCCCAAGAATCTCACTTTGTTCCTCCTCCGGCACACATCTTCTAATTACCCCATCCGTGAAAATTCGAAAAAGATATGGTTCATCCCAATAGTAGTCTTGACAATTCCTCTTGATCTTCTTCCTTTGGTTTGAAGTGAACTCTTCCAGAATGATACCAGTCATAAGGAAATTTTCTAAATTCGTGAACCATGGTACCTCTTTCATTGAAAGTGCCAAGAGTTGCTCATCAGGAAAAGAATCATTAATCTCAAGGCCATCATGTGGCCTCCCCTCCTCTTCCAAACAAGACAAATGGTTCGCCACTTGATTTTCACTTCCCTTCTTGTCTTGGATGTCAATATTAAATTCTTATAACAAAAGCACCCACATCATCAAACAAGCTTTAGATTCCTTTTTTCTCATAAGATAGCAAAGTGTCGCATGATCCGTGTGGAAAATAACTTCGGCACCTATCAAGTATGGGCAGAACTTCTCAATAGCAAATACAATAGCAAAAACCACCTTCTCTGTAATCGTATAATTGCCTTGGCCACTATTCATGGTTTTACTAGCATAGTAGAATAGATGAAAATCTTTGTTGATGCGTTGTCCCAAAATAGCCCCAACCGCTACATTGCATCACATATGAGGTGAAACGGTAAACTCTAATTTTGAGACATAATGATAGGAGCAGTTATCAACTTGAGCTTCAAATTTTCAAAATCTCTCATAAAATCATCATTGAAATAGAACTTGGCATCCTTCTCGAGGAGTTTGCATAAAGGGTTCACCACTTTAGAAAAATTTTTGATAAATCATTGTAGAATCCCGCATGTCCCAAGAAACCCCTCACACCCTTCACCGAGGTCGTGATAGAAGCTTAGAAATAACTTCAATATTTGCCTTATCCAATTCAATACCATTCTTTGAAATATTATATCCAAGGACAGAGCCTTCCTCAACCATGAAATGACATTTCTCTAATTGAGTACCAAATTTGTTTCCTCATATCGAGACAACACCTTGTCCAAATTAGCAAACAATCATCAAATGAATCACCAACCACCGAAAAGTCATCCATGAAGACCTCAAAGCAGTCTTCCACCATGTCCATGGAGATAGCCATCATACACCATTAAAAAGTTGCTGACACATTGCACAATCCAAAAGGCATCCGTTTGAAAGCAAAAGTACCATATGGACATATAAAGATGGTTTTCTCTTGGTCTTCCAATGCAATAACAGTTTAGTTGTATCCCGAGTTACCATCAAGAAAGAAATAGAAGGCACGACCGGCCAACCTATCAAGCATTTGATCCATAAAAGGAAGAGGAAAGTGATCTTTCCTTGTGACGTTGTTGAGCTTACGATAATCCATACAATCTCTCCAATCAGTGACTGTTCTTGTATGAATCAACTCATTCTTATAATTGGTAACAACCATCATGCCCCCCTTCTTTAGGACATATTGGACCAGAGAAGTCCATGAACTATCGGTAACAACCATTGGATAATCTACTTTTTGACCACCTCTTGCATAGCCTTATTGAGTCTTCTTTGATGTTCAATGGACGGTTTAGCACCATACTTCAACTTGATTGTATGCATGCAAAAGGCGGGGCTTATACCTAAAATATCCACCAATGTTCATCCAATAGCTTTCTTCCTCTTTTGCAAGACCGCCAATGTGGACTCTACCTGCACTTTAGTCAAACAAGAGGAAATAATAACTAGTAAAGTAGAACAAGGGCCAATAAATTAATACCAAATGTGAGTTGGCAATGCTTCACCTCCAAGGTCATTGGCTCTTTAATTGAAGTCTTTATAGGAGGAGTCTTCCTATTCTCATGACCCAATGAAAATTTTCGGGGTACATAGTTGTAAGACCCCATTTCTTGCAATGAATTCAAATTCACACGCTCCATGAAACCATTCATCATCATCATCATCATCATCAAGGTTGAGCAAAAACGACTTCCAACATGTCACCAACATTGATTGTAGCACTAGTATCATCAACTATGAAACCGGTCATCAAGTCCACAAAAGAGCACACCTCATTGTTATTTGGTTGACACATTCGTATCATGCTATCTTGGATTGTCACACAAAGACTGTGAATATGGCTATGCCATGATTGCCAAGCTTAGAGTGGAGAGGATCACTTGGTCAGTCTACATGTAAGGTAATTTCATTCCTGAAGGCTCAACATATGGTTGACAAGGGATACCGAGCATATTTGGCATTTGTTCAGGATTCTACAGAGGTTCCTTCTATTGACTCGGTACCAAATGTGAGGGTGTTTCTAGAGGTATTTATTTTGCCAGGTACGCCACTAGATAGGGATATTGAATTTGGTATTGACTTGGTGCCTGACACTTAGCCCATATCTACTCCACCATATCGTATCTAGCACAGTTGAAGAAATTAAAGGAGAAGTTGCAAGATTTTCTTGATAAGGGATTCATTAGAGTAAGTGTTTCTCCATGGGGCGCCTCGATGTTGTTTTCGAAGAAGAAAGATGGCAGGTACTATGAGGATGTATATTGGTTAAAGGCAGTTGAACAAGGTCACTGTTAAGAATAAGTATCCATTGCCTTGTATTGATGATTTGTTTTATCAACTTCACGGTGCTAAGGTGTTCTCTCAGATTGACTTGACATCCGATTAACATCAATTGAAGATTAGGGCTTTAGATATCCCTAAGACTACTTTTAAGAATTAGTATGGTCATTATGAGTTCTTGTTGATGTCATTTGTTTTGACTAATGCTCTAATGACTTTCACGGACTTGGTGAACCATGTGTTCAAGACTTATTAGGATTCCTTGTTGATTGTGTTCATTGATGACATCTTGATTTACTCTCGTAGTGGGGAGGAGCATGAGCAACATTTGAGGATTATGCTCCAGAGATTGAAGGAAAAGGAATTGTATACCAAATATTTTAAGTGTGAGTTTTGGTTAGATTCATTTGCATTCTTGAGCGTGTGTTTGGTGATTGTATTAAGGCTAATCTGAAGAATATTTAAGCGGTTTAGAGTTGGCCTAGACCTACTTCAGCTACAGAGATTTGGAGTTTCTTGAATTTTAAAGGTTATTATCATCATTTTGAATAAGAACTTTCATCCCTTACACCCGCATTGACTAAGTTGACTCAGAAGGGCATTTATTTCAGATAGTCTGATGAGTGTGAGGAGAGTTATCAGAAGTTCAAGATTGCTTTGACTACAACCCCAGTGTTGGTGTTGCACATGGCTTCAAGGCCATACACGATGTATTGTGATGCTTTACGCATAGGTCTTGGTGTGGTTTTGATGAAGAAGGGTAGAGTGATTTCTTATGTGTTAGGACAGTTAAAGCCTCATGATAATAATTACCCATATCATGATTTTGAGTTGGTAGCGACCGTGCATGCGCTTATGATTTTGAGGCATTACTTGTATGTCAAGGTTTACACTAATCATCATAGTCTTCACCACTTGTTCAAGAAAAAGAATTATAATTTGAGGAAGCAGAGGTGTCTTGAGTTGCTTAAAGATTGTGATATCACTATATTATATCATCAAAGTAAGGAGAATGTTGTAGTAGATGTCTTGAATAGAAAGGCAGAGAGCATAAGGAGTTTGCATATATTCCAGCTAAGGAGAGGCCTTTGGCTATGGATGTTCTAACATTAGCCAATAGACTTGTGAGGTTGGATATTTCAGATCCTAGTATAATTCTTGCTTGTATTGTTGCACATTCATCCTTATTTTAGTGCATCAAGTCTTGCTAGTATGATGATCCACATTTCTTGGGCTTAAGGACATGGTGCAACGAGGTGGTGCCAAGAAGGTTGTTATTGGACATGATGGTGTATTGTGACTTCAGGGTCGGATTTGTGTTCATAATGTTGATTGAGGAAGTTAATTCTTGAGGAGGATCTTAGTTTGAGGTATTCTATTAATTTATATGTCACAAAGATGTCTCATGACTTAAAGCAGCACTATTGGTGGTGAAGGATGAAGAAGAAAATTGTTGTGCATATTTCACAGTGTTTAAATTACCACCGAGTGAAGTATGAACATCATAAACCATATGGGTTGATTCAAAATATGGTCATACTAGAGTGAAAGTAGGAATATATCACTATGGACTTCGTGGTAGGATTTTCATAGACCATGAGAAAGTTTGATTCTAGTTGGGTCATTGTGTATAGTTTGACCAAGTCTGCACATTTCATACCAGTGTTGACTACAAACACTTTGGAGAGGTTAGCCCATATTTACATTAGGGAGATCATCCATTTCATAGTGTACCCATGCCTAACATTTTAGATCAAGGTACTCAGTTCACATCTCAATTTTAGATGATTATTCAGCGTAAGTTGAGTACACATATGGTGCTTAGTACAATGTTTCATCTATAGACAGATGATCAGCCCGAGCAAACTATTTAGATTCTTGAAGATATGTTGAGAGCTTGTGTTCTTGATTTCAGAGGCCATTGGGATTACTTCCTACCATTGGTAGAGTTTTCTTACAACAACAGCTACCAATCTAGCATTCAGATGGCTCCGTACGAGGCTTGTATGGTAGGCAGTGTTGATCTCTTATTGGTTGGTTTGAGCCTGGTGAGGCTAGGTTGTTGGATATCAACCTGATTTGTGATTATTTGGATAAGTTGAGGTTGATTCAAGACCAGTTTCATACAGCTCAGTCTGAGGTTTATTGGTCCGATTGAGAAGGTATGTAATGTGGCTTTCATAGAGGGTAAAAGTTACTTTTCAAAGTTTCACCCATGAAGGGCATGATGAAGTTTGGGAAGAAAGGCAAGTTGAGTCCGAGGCTTATTGGTCCATTTGAGGAGTTGGAGAGAGTTGGCGAGGTTGCTTATAGGCATGCTTTACCTCCTAGTCTTTTGGGAGTTTATCTGGTATTTTATATTTCCATGGAGGTATAACAATGACAAATCTCATGTTTTGGACTTCAGTACAGTACAGTTAGATAAGAAGAGCCAATGGCCATTTTGGATAGGTATGTTCAAAAAATTATCTCCAAGGATATCGCATCGGCGAAGGTGCTTTGGAGAGGCCAACTGAGCGAGGAGGCTACTTGGGAGACTGAATCAGATATACAGAGTAGATATCCTTATCTTTTTAGTATTTCAGGTACATTTCAAAATCCATTAGAGGATGAACGTTTGTTTAAAAGTGGAGAATATAACAACCCGGCCAATCATTTTGAGTTCTAGAACCCCCATTCCCTTATGTGATGCTTCCTGTAGGTTCATTTGAGGTTATACGACTTGTGGGGATGGTTGATTTGGTTTTTATAAGGCTCGGGAGTAATTTGGAACACCCAGCTCCTAGTTTAAGGCTTGTAATTGGAAGAGTTGACCAAGGTTTAACATTTGTGTAAACAACCCCCAGATTAGTTATTTAAAGGTTCCAATAGGTTTGTATCATGATTTTGGATTTGGACATATGCTCGAATTTGATTTTGGATATTCCTAGAATATTTTGACTCTATTTGCTGAAGGTTGGCATTTGATTAATTGAAGAGTTCTTAAGTTTGACCAATAGTTGAATTTGATATTATCGGGCTCCTATTGTTGTTCCGGGTCCAAGGACAGATTAGTGTTATTGAATGGAACTTGTGTGCGAAATTTGATTGAGATTCGAGGTGTTTAGGCATTGATCGGACGTTTTTCAAAAGTATAGAAGTTTATGAACTTAAGATAGTTCAACATGTGGTTTGGCCTTTGATTCTTAGATATGATGGGTTTGTATGTGTTTTGAGGCCTTAGATAGGTCCGGTTAATATTTAGGGACTTGTTAGGATATTTGAAAGGGGTTCCGAGTGGATCGGGTGAGTTTTGGACCACCACAGCATGTTTAGATGTTGCAAATGTTTCTGGTGTCTGGTGTTCATCGTGTTTGTGAGGGGAGGCTTGCATTTGCGATGAAGGATGTGTGCTGGTGGTTCTTGGACTTTGCGTTCAAGAAGAGGGGACCGTGTTGGCGAAGAAGGCTGACAGTTGGTCTTTGCATTTGCGAGGCCCCTATCGCGTTCGCGATGAGGAGATTTCAGGTGGTAGAGTGTTGTGCTTCACGAACACGAGGCTGAAGCCGCGTTCACGAAGGGTAGTGCTGGCATGAGCATTTTAAGTATAGATTCGAACTTGGATTTTTGGGTTAACTTCTTGTTGACTTTTTGAGAATTGATTAAAGATTGAAACTTTATTATCTAGATTTGTTTCCTATGATTTTATTTGACCTTATTGAGTATTATTTGGTTACATTTGAGCCGGTTAGAGGTAAATTTAAAGGAAAGGTGATTTTAGAGGGTTGATTTGGCTTGTTAAGGTAAATATCTTGCCTACTCTTAATTTGAGGGAATAACCTTTCGGATATGACTTTGTTTGCTTAATTGAAATATGTGTGGAGCGATGTATATACGAGGTGGCGAGCATATATATGGGTGCTATAGGTTATTCATGTCTGGACTTTAAATATTACTTTTTATACTAGTAGCAGAAAACAAATACGAATGATCATGAAACAGCAGCTTTCCATATGTTGTGCTCTTTTCTAATATTGAATTTATAATGTCTGTCTTGCAGGTGCTAAGTGATACTAACAGGTCTGAGTTCTGTTATTCCTTTCCTATTAACAGGTATCTCCATCTTTTGCCATTACCTTATTAGATGAACGAATCATATATGTTGCTGCAGAAGTTATTTGTCTTTCTTCTCTTGAAAGAACAAAAGATTTATTTAAGAGGAGCAGCAAAGAATCTTTTCCTTTGATTTCGCAAAAATAAAGGTATTATGTAAGAAGATTCATCTGTTTCTCTATATAACTTATTGAAATGTACGATAGTTGCAAATATCAACTTCCTCCAACAACAAAAAAATAGTTGAAAACGACAATATTTTGCTCCAACAACAACAAAAAAATAGTTGAAAACGACAATATTTTGCTCCAACAAATTTCTTCTCGAAGGGTGAATTACAAACCAATGAAGGGAAGATGGATGAACTATTGGTTAACTTCATCGAACAAGCTGGAGGCCCTGAATTTATTGCTTGATAGAGAAAATATGTACCTAGTTACAATTGCAGATTGCTGCTAAAAGAATAGCAACAAACATACCTGTTGTTTTCTCGGTTCTCTCGCAAATGGTAATTCTATTTGTCTGCCTCTCTATTTCTTGCATCTCACTGATAGTTTGTGGAATATGTATTATAGAACTGATAACTTAGGTCTTTTTTTATTTTGCCATTCGTTAGATAGGAGTCAATCAAGTAGACATTGCCTACTATTGGTACTTCATGTTGTTTTTGTCTTTGTTGTTGACTATCCAGAGATCCATGCATCGAATAAGTAACTGTTTGACTGTCTTGTGCTATGCTTACTGAAATTGTTTAATTCACAAACTGTAACTTCTTCCAATATTTATATGTTGCCCTGGGATTAAAGGAAAAAGAAATATCACTGCGTGATAACTATGCTTTTAATCTGGAAAGAAATATAAATATGGCATGATCAGTATAAAGACCATGTGTGAATAGTGAACGTATTTGCAGATAGTGTCGACAGCTTTGTGCAACTATGGTGCTCGACAAAGAAATAAGTTTTAGATCACTTTCAAGTTAATCAGACTTTGGAGTACTATTGCTAAAACGAAAAGTCAGTTAAAGTTTGCGGTATAAATCTAATCTCCAAATCTATTTCATGTCATATCAGGGATAGCCTGAAGTTATTAAACTTAATACTCTACTAATTACAAGTTCAAAATGTCATCTCTCTTTGGGTCAGTTTCCTAACTTTCTCTTTCTTCTTCACTCTTTCAGTGTCAGATCTTTATTTTTCCTGAGTTGCTTCTACCTGTTCTTTATTCTTTCAGAAGAAGAACATCATTAATAAACAAAACAGATGAAAGATGAAAGAATAACATATAGGCAAAAAACAAAGGAGTTAATATCCACAGGCGCAGACTAGTATGGCAAAAAGAAGTTACAGCGATTTGCAAAGACAATTAGTAATAATGCTCTCGTTTAACCTTTTATACCTATGTATTCAAATCTGAAGCAACATATTCTAACAAGTCTTTTGGGAATTTCAATTGTTGTAAATGAAAGTTTCCGTGCTGGAATTGTTATTTTTCCTTTTTATGAATTTTGATTAAAAATATATTCACGCAATGATATTCTATCTCTCCGAAAGCACTACATGGTACATGGTCTATGACTAGGGAGTATACTTGACAGGAAATAGACACAAGCGGTAGAGCGGTCCGCTACTTCAATTCCTGCTCCATTAGCATCTGCAATCCTAGATAAGGGATTAAGCATTATCATTACTATGCATTGCTATTTTTAAATTTAGACACATAGAACTTGGCAGGAAGAGCTCTAAACTTTAAAAATAGAAAAGTATTTTTTCCCTTAATTTACATCATGCAAGACATATATCGAGCTAAATGAAAAAAATTATTATGCTGAATGATTCCAAGTTATTAGCACTACAGCTTTGTTTCTTTCTTCTACAAAATTGCAAGGCTCTTTACAATGCTTTTGCTTTGTCCTCAAATAAAGGAAATTAATTTCACTGTCATCTCAAATCATACGGTCATGTTGGGCCCGCGCTCACCTACTAGTTCTTCTTCAGACAGTGGTAATTAACCTTCTGTCGTCCGTTAGGATTTAGGAATAGTATGGCTCTTGTCATCTTAAAACTAGTGGGCCATTTGTACTTTCATCAATTTACTTAGAAGTCTCAATTTGATAGCTAGCGTGGGGGGGGGGGGGGGGGGGGAGAGAATATTAGCACAGAGAAGAAATTTTGCTATTTTCTGCTATGCATTTGGTTCTCATCTTTTATATATGATGTATAAATAAAATACATTTATTTTGGAGGGGAAAACGTGAATTGATTAGGCTCTTCACACGAGCCGTTTGGTTTGGATTTTAGGAAATTTCCACATTTTAATAAACATAAGTCCATAAAATATTTGATTGGGATTTAAGAAATTTAATCTTCACATAGAAATCAGCATTAATTGATGCAATGTTTGATTTTTAGTTTCCTCATAAATAATACCTACATAAGTAATACAAGAGTCTATAATATTATGCAGGATAGTACATGAAATAAGAATGTGAGTACTATGTGATGACCCGCCACGTCACAATGCAACATAGGCACCATTTGGCATATACTGAAGTCATGTGGAAGCTTACATAGGAGGAAAGCTAGCGTTTGTGAGAAGATTCTAGAAAAGTATGGACATTTTCTTTGGAAGACCCTAGATCCCTATAGATATGCTAGGAAAATCCTTGGAATCTTCTAGGCTTGTAGAGAATTCTAGAGAAAACCCTTATCTTATAAATATTAAGGACTTGTGAAACAATTAATATTACACACTAGCCCTTAGGAGACTAGTATATAAGGGGGTCATTCATTTGTAATTCACCAAGCAAACAATTCAAGTTCTCTCTAATACAAAACTTCCTTTAATAATTCTCTTGTGTTCTTTCTACCATTCTCTTAGCGATCTTGAGCGTAGTAAGGCTGACTTGGCATAGCAAGAATATGAGCAAGTTGTGCAAGATCGTGAGCGAGTTGTCACTAAGGGAATGGCGAACGACGGAGAAATTAACGCTGCCAACACCCAAGACAACGCCATCCAATATGTTGCTGGCAAGAGTAGCCGTAACAAAAGAGGAATGCCACTAACAAGAGCCAGGAGGTGCCACTCGAGGTTGTGTCAAACGAAGGGCTTACATCCCAAGAGGCATCTGCCACTGAGGCGAGCGAGGATGAAGTGGAGGTCTTGCCCGAGGACATCTCGCTCTATAACGAGTGGGTGATGAAGATGAACACGGGAATGGACGTCGTGGAGATTTTGGCCAACGTTTGGGGAAGGTGGAAGGCACCCTTAGCATTATTGAGGAGCACACTCTTGAAGATATTGAGAGTATCCGAAATGACTTGGAGGGATGTACACATACCGAGATAGAACTAAGGCAAACCATCACTGCCTTAGAGTGCAGACTCATGGAGGCTTTGAGTACTATCGATGCTATGGAGGCGAAGATAGAGTTACTCGAGGAGAATGTTAGTGCTGGTGTGACCGAGGCAGCCAGCAATGTTGTGGTGACAAGGGAGGCCAAGATCGAGGCTTCCAAACCCCCTGGTGTTCAAAGGTATCTGTGATGCACAAGAAGTGAAAAACTTCCTTTGGCACTTAGAGAACTACTTTAGGCACGGCAAAGAGAGGAACGACGAGGCCATGATCAACACTGTGTGTTGTACCTCTCAGAGACCACCATGCTATGGTGGATAAGGAAGATGGCCAACGTGGATAAAGGTCTATGTACTATTAGCACGTGTGATTAGTTCAAAGCCGATTTCAAGCGACAGTTCTTTCCAAATAATGCCTTGTACGAGGCAAGGTGCAAGCTTAGGGAGTTGAAGAAAATAGGGAGCATACGTGTCTATGTCAAGGAGTTCACTACCCTTATGCTTCAAATCCCCAACCTAACCAATGATGACTTGTTGTTCCACTTTATGGCCGGGTTGCAAAATTGGGTTAAGTAGGAGTTGTAACACCGACAAGTCGCAGATATAGACCAAGCCATAGTGGAGGCCGAATCATTGATGGATTTCAGGCATGACAAGCACAACAAAGGCAAAGGAAAAGAATAAAAGTTTAACAATGTCAAAGGTGGGGGAGACCGTGGCAAAGGCAAGGATATACAATAATAATACTACAAGACTCAAGATTTCAAAAGGTCGAGTGGCCGTCGAGGCTATGCCGAGAAGAAGGCACAGGCCGAGAAGAAGGGATGTTACATATGTAGAGGGCCACACAGCTTCAGGAATTGTCCCGACCTAAAGAGCCTTAGCGCCATGGTCCATGAACAAAAGGAGAAGCCGTAAGGAGAGAGTTCGGGAACCGCACAGTTGGATATGATCGGATAATCCGGTGTTGTCATGAAGCAAGCTATCCAACCTATCGAGAATGGCATTCAATACATAGATCTCACCATCAATAACAAGCCTTCTCATGCAATGATTGATACTGGAGCAACTCGTAATTTCGTGACTGAAGCTTCCGCAAAGACTCTAGAATTGAAGCTTGCTCCAACTAACTCTTACGTTAAGACTCTGAATGCTGAGGTACAAAATGCCCGTGGGGTGGCAAATAGAGTTGGTATCAAATTGGGAACTTGGAAAGGTATGGAAAACTTTACCGTAACCGCTATGGATATCTTTGACATCATATTAGGGCAAGAGTTCTTTTGCCATTGTCATACTTTGATCAACCCCTACCTCCAACATTTCTTAGTTATGGAGCGAGAAGGAGCTTGCATGGTACCTACAGTAACTATGCCACACGGACAGATCTAAGCACAACTCTCAGCTATGCAGGTTGTCAATGGGATCAAGAAGGGGGAGGCGACGTTCGTGGAAACCATCGCAAGTCTGGAGGAAGACAAGAGTTTTCAAGAGACACTACCGCCTTGCATAGAGAAGTTGCTTGAGGAAAACAAAGATGTCATGCCCGAGGAGTTGCCTAAGCAATTACCGCCTAGGCGAGAGGTGGATCACAAGATTGATTTGGAGCCAGGGGCTAAGCCACCCGTATTTGCCCCATATCGTATGGCACCGCCCGAGCTAGAGGAGCTCAGGAAACAATTGAAAGAGTTGTTATATGCTGGTCACATTCGCCCATCAAAGGCACCTTTTGGCATACCGGTATTGTTCCAAAAGAAGAAAGATGGATCGTTGCGCTTGTACATAGACTATCGAGCACTTAATAAGGTCACAGTGAAGAATATGTACTCGATCCCGCTCATTGCTGACTTGTTTGATAGACTTGGGCAAGCCAAGTACTTTACCAAGGTGGATCTTCACAAAGGCTACTACCAAGTTCACATTGCAGAAGGGGATGAGCCGAAGACAACATGTGTGATGAGATATGGAGCCTTTGAGTGGTTGGTGATGCCCTTCGGCTTAACCAATTCACCCGCCACATTTTGCACCCTTATGAACAAGATTTTTCATCCCTACCCTGATCAGTTCGTGGTAGTCTACCTAGAGGGCATAGTCATCTACAGCAACACCTTGGAGGAGCACATGAAGCACTTAAGTAAGGTTTTCCATGTCTTTTGGGAAAACGAGCTATATATCAAGAGGGAGAAATCCGAGTTTGCATAATCAAAGGTGCACTTCTTAGGCCATGTTATTAGCAATGGCGAGATAAACATGGACGAGGCTAAGATACGTGCTATCCAGGAGTGGGAGGCACCTATAAAGGTAACTCATTTGAGATCCTTCCTTGGCCTTGTTAACTACTATCATCGATTCATCAGTGGCTACACAGCAAAGTCCGCACCATTGACTGAGTTGCTAAAGAAGAACAAGCCATGGGTTTGGATGGAGCATTATCAAAAAACATTTGAAGACCTCAAGGCAGCAGTAACAGAGGACCCGATCTTGGAATTAACTGACTTTTCCAAGACATTTGAGGTGCATACAGATGCCTCATATTTTGCCATTGGGGGTGTCTTGATGCAGGATAAGCATCCCATAGCATTTGAGAGCCGCAAGTTAAATGAGACAGAGCGGCGTTACATAATGCAAGAGAAGGAGATGATTGCTATTGTGCATTGCCTTTCGTACATGGCAACACTATTTGCTTGGGTTGAGGTTCGTGGTCAAGACCGACAATGTAGCTACTAGCTACTTTCAGATGCAGAAGAAGCTCACACCAAAACAAGCTCGGTGGCAGGATTTCTTGGTCGAATTTGATTATGTGCTGGAGTATAAGCAGGGCAAAGGTAACGTTTTAGCCGATGCCTTGAGCTGGAAAATCGAGCTTGCTACATTCACTTCAATAAGATAGGACATTCGTGAGGCTATAAAAGAAGGCACGCAACATGATCCAGCAGCTAAACAACTTATCGAGTTAACCAACCAAGGCAATACGAGATGTTTTTGGGTCAAAGACATCCTACTACTTACCACAGGTCGGCGGGTCTACGTGCATAAGTTTGGAGACATTAGACGACGGATCATAAGGGAGAGTCATGACACAATGTGGGCTGATTATCCAGGCCAACGTCGCACTAGGGCCTTGGTTGAGTCAGTCTACTATTGGCCACACATGCGAGATGACATAGAGTATTATGTGCAGACTTGTCTTGTCTGTCAACGGGAGAAGGTTGAGCAACAAAAACTAGGCGGACTTTTGGAGCCACTACCAGTTGAAGAATGTCCATGCGAGAGCATGACTAATGACTTTATCACTTGCCTACCGAAGTCCGACGGTTATGGTACTATTATGGTGGTGGTGGATAGGTTTTCCAAATATGCCACCTTTATGCCCGCCTCACCAGGTTGCACTGACAAGGAAGCCGCCAAACTATTCTTTAAGAATGTGGTGAAGTATTGGGGCTTACAAAGGCATATTATCAGTGATCGAGACCCCCGTTTTACTAGAAATGTTTGGAGAGAGTTATTCGACATACTTGGCACGGAACTGCACTTTTTCACTAGTTTTCACCCACAGACGGATGGACAAACAGAATGGGTGAATGCCTAACTAGAATGCTACTTGAGGCAATATGTAAGCGCACATCAGAAAGATTAGGCGAGGCTCCTAGACATCGTCAATTCTCTTATAACTTGCAGCGGAGTGAGTCCACAAGGCTGACACCATTTGAGCTAGCCACAGGCCAACAGCCACAAACTTCATATTCATTACCAATTGCATTCGAGGGAAAGAATTTGGGGGCTTATCATATGGCCAAAGAATGGGGAGAGCATCTTTACACTGCTAAGTCCTACTTGGATAGGGCAGCTAAGAAAATGAAGAAGTTTGTGGACCATAAGCGGCGTCCCACTGACTATAGAGTTGGGGACATACAGTTCAAGGCACTACCGGGCATGCATCAGAATCTGATTTGCAACTATGAGGGGCCATTTAAGATCGTCGCCAAGGTAGGCAAGATCTCATACAAGCTTGACATGCCATCATATCTTAAGATCTATCCTGTATTCCATGCCAACATGCATAAGCCATATCATGAAGATAAGGATGACCTGAGTAGGGGCCAATCAAGTCGAGCGCCTATGACTATCACCTCCTCGCATGATAGGGAGATTGACGCTATTATTGATTACCAGGCCAGGCGAAAACAAGGGCAGAAAGCTACCGCAATGTTCCTCCTCCATTGGAAGGGGAAATCTTCGGAGGAGGCCACGTGGGAATGATATGAAGACTTATGGCAATTCAAAGATAAGATCTGAGAGTTTATGCAGCAACATTGCGTCGCAGTCGATGCAACATTAGGTGGGGGAGAGTGTGATGACCCGCCATATCACAATACCATATAGGCACTATTTGGCATATATTAAAGCCATGTGGAAGCTTACATAGGAGGAAGGCTAGAATTTGTAAGAAGATTCTAGAAAAGTATGAACATTTCCTTTGGAAGACCCTAGATCCCTATGGATTTGATAGGAAAGTCCTTAGAATCTTCTAGGCTTGTAGAGAATTATAGAGAAAGCCCTAATCTTATAAATATTAAGGACTTGTAAAATAATTAATATTTACACACTATCCCGTAGGAGACTAGTATATAAAGGGGACATTCATTTGTAATTCACCAAGCAAATAATTCAAGTTCTCTCTAATACAAAGCTTTCTTTAATAATTCTCTTGTGTTCTTTCTACCATTCTTTTAGCGGTCTTGAGTGTAGTAAGGCTGACTTGGCATAGCAAGAATGTGAGCAAGTTGAGTAAGATCGTGAGCGAGTTGTCAAGTGTCGCAGATGTACTTAGTTAACTACTAAGGACGTGACGACTAGCTAGTAATACATGGATTAAAATTCTAAAATGACTAAATTCACTCTCATAATTATAATAATGATAATACTTTAATTTGTATCAGAAATAAACAAATGCTTTAAATTTTACATGGCATACTAATATGTAATATATCAAACTAAATATTTAATAAAAAATAATTCATGCCTTATATAATTCTTATATTACTAATCGATGTATTGTTAATCCTTACATTACTAATTGGTACATTATAACTCGACATAACTTGTCGTTGTATACGGGTAAAATCATGGGTAATGTCTATCTCGATTCCGCGACGAGAGAACGAAGGAGGAGCACGGGCTCGGGAGATTGTAATTGAGATCAGAGACCCTTCGTATTGAGACCCTGGATCGGGGGAAGTTAGGCACTAAATTATTATTTTCTACTTCTTGTCACCCGCAAACTGATGGACAAACTGAAGTGGTTAATAGAACCTTAGGGAACATGTTGAGGGCTGTTTTGAAAGGTAAATTAACTTCTTGGGAAGCTCACTTACCTATGATTGAATTTGCTTACAATAGAACAATCCATTCTTCTACAGGTATGTCTCCTTTTGAGGTTGTTTATGGTTTTAATCCCTTCACTCCCCTTGATTTATTACCATTACCTACTAATGATATTGTTAATCTTGATGGTAGGACAAAGGCTGAGATGATGAAAAAAATTCATGAACAAACAAGGCTTGCAATTGAGAAGAAAAATGAGCAAACTGCCTTGAGAAAGAATAAGGGTCGAAAACAAGTAATTTTTAAACCTGGAGATTTAGTTTGGGTTCACTTTAGAAAGGAGAGATTTCCCTCCAAAAGGAAGTCAAAGTTGCACCCTAGAGGAGATGGCCCATTTCAAGTCCTTGAAAGGATTGGAGACAATGCTTACAAGCTGGACCTACCTGGTGAGTTCCAAGTAAGTGCTACATTCAATGTTGCTGACTTGTCTTTGTTTGATGTAGGATCGAATTCGGGGACGAATTCTTTTCAAGAAGAGGGGAATGATAGCNCTATATTCTTATACAGGTATGTCTCATTTTGAGGTTGTTTATGGTTTTAATCCCTTCACTCCCCTTGATTTACTACCATTACGTACTAATGATATTGTTAATCTTGATGGTAGGACAAAGCCTGAGATGATGAAAAAAATTCATGAACAAACAAAGCTTGCAATTGAGAAGAAAAATGAGCAAACTGCCTTGAGAAAGAATAAGGGTCGAAAACAAGTTATTTCTAAAGCTGGAGATTTTGTTTGGGTTCACTTTAGAAAGGAGAGATTTTCCTCCAAAAGAAAGTCAAAGTTGCATCCTAGAGGAGATGCCCCATTTCAAGGTGAGAGGAAAGAGGCAAAGGAAATAAAAAAAAAAGAGTTTTTATATAAAATTCAAGGAGTGTTTAAATGCAAGAAAAGAGGGGTTGCCCATAATACTACTTACTTACAAAGAAGCATGGATTAATTCTGAGTTACTAACTTCTTCTTTGCCAAGTAGTATGTTTTCCCTTTTATAGGATTTTGAAGATGTCTTTCCTGAAGATATTCCTAATGAATTTCCACATATACGTGTCATTGAGCATCAAATTGATTTTGTGCCTGGATCACAAATCCCAAATAGGCCTGCTTATAGGAGTAATCCAGAAGAGACAAAAGAGCTTCAAAGGCAAGTTGAGGAGCTGCTTGAGAAAGGCTTTGTGAGAGAGAGCATGAGCCCTTGCTCTGTTCCCGTCCTATTGGTACCCNTAAGTTGAGAAGTTGCTTGAGAAAGGCCTTGTGAGATACAGAATGAGCCCTTGCTCTGTTCCCGTCCTATTGGTACCCAAAAAGTATGGAACTTGGAAGATGTGCGTGGATTGTAGAGCAATCAACAAGATAACGGTAAAATATCGCCATCCTATTCCTCGTCTTGATGACATGTTGGATCAATTACAGAGATCCAAAATCTTTTCTAAAATTGATCTAAAATGTGGTTGCCATCAGATTCGAATGAATCGTGGAGATGAATGGAAAAATTCTTTTAAGACCAAATATGGGCTTTATGAGTGGTTAGTTATGCCTTTTGGCTTGACTAATGCACCTAGCACTTTCATGAAATTAATGAATCATATCTTTAAGGATTTTCATGGAAAATTTGTTGTAATATACTTCGATGATATCTTGATCTTTTCTAACACTTTAGAAGAGCATGTAGAATACTTAAAACAAGTTTTCGAAGTTCTTAGAAAGCAACTCTTATTTGCTAATCTTAAAAAGTGTACTTTTTGTGTGGATCGTGTGATTTTATTAGGTTTTGTGATTAGTTCTAAAGGAGTTGAGGTTGATGAAGAGAAAATTAAAGCAATAAAATAATGGCCTAAACCTAAGAGTGCAACTGAAGTTAAGAGTTTTCATGGACTTGCTAGTTTTTATAGGAGGTTTGTGAGAGACTTTAGCACCATTGCTTCTGCTTTAACTGAAGTTATTAAAAATGAGAAGATTTTTACATGGGGAAAAGAACAAGATGATGCTTTTAACTTGTTGAAATAAAAGTTATGTTCTGCTCCATTGTTACAATTGCCTGATTTTTCTAAATCTTTTGAAATTGAATGTGATGCTTCTGGCAAAGGAATANTATTAAAAAGGATAAGATTTTTACATGGGGAAAAGAACAAGATGATGCTTTTAACTTGTTGAAAGAAAAGTTATGTTCTGCTCCATTGTTACAATTGCCTGATATTTCTAAATCTTTTGAAATTGAATGTGATGCTTCTGACAAAGGCAAGATTCTAAACCTATGGCCTACTTTAGTGAGAAGTTGAGTAGAGCCACATTGAACTATTCCACTTATGACAAAGAGATATATGCTTTGGTATGGGCTTTAGCCACATGTCAACATTACTTGTGGCCAAGAGAGTTTGTTATTAAAACTGACCATGAATCCTTGAAATACTTGAAGAGTCAAGGTAAGCTTAGTAGAAGAAATGCTAAGTGGGTTCAATTCATTGAAACTTTTCCTTATGTAATTTCTTACAAACAAGGGAAAGAGAATTTTGTTGCGGATGCACTTTCAAGAAGGTATGTCTTAGTTTCTACCCTGACTTCTAAATTGATGGGTTTTGATCAAATCAAGGGATTTTTTCTAACGATGTTGATTTTGACAAGATTTTTGCAGATTGTAAGTTGGGTCCTTTTCATAGGTTTAACCTCCAAGATGGGTTTCTCTTTAAGTAAAATAAGTTGTGTATCCCCAATTGCTCTTTACGTGAATTATTTGTAAGGGAAGCACATTGTGGAAGGCTTATGGGTTCACTTTGGAGTTCCAAAGACACTAGACAGACTTGCTGAAAATTGTTTTTGGCCTGGAATGAGAAAAGATGTTGAAAGAATATGTGCACAAGGTTTGGAATGTAAACAAGCTAAATCTAAAGTGTTACCACATGGTTTTACACGCCATTACTTGTTCCTACTTCACCTTGGATTGATATTTCTATGGATTTTGTGTTAGGTTTGCCTAGAACAAGGTATGGTAAGGATAGTATATATGTTGTGGTAGATAGGTTCTCCAAAATGGCTCGTTTTATTCCTTGTTTAAAGACTAATGATGCTTCACATGTTGCTGATCTTTTTGTAAAGGAAGTTGTCAAATTGCATGGTATACCTAGAACTATTGTTAGTGATAGGGATGCTAAGTTTTTGAGCCACTTTTGGCGTGTATTTTGGGGGAAGTTAGGCACTAAATTATTATTTTCTACTTCTTGTCACCCACAAACTGATGGACAAACTNCTGTTGTGGTAGATAGGTTCTCCATAATGGCTCGTTTTATTCCTTGTTTAAAGACTAATGATGCTTCGCATGTTGCGGATCTTTTTTGTAAAAGAAGTTGTCAAATTGCATGGTATACCTAGAACTATTGTTAGTGATAGGGATGCTAAGTTTTTGAGCCACTTTTGGCGTGTATTTTGGGGGAAGTTAGGCACTAAATTGTTGTTTTCTACTTCTTGTCACCCGCAAACTGATGGACAAACTGAAGTAGTTAATTGAACCTTAGGAAACATGTTGAGGGCTGTTTTGAAAGGTAAATTAACTTCTTGGGAAGCTCACTTACCTATGATTGAATCTGCTTACAATAGAACAATATATTCTTCTACAAGTATATCTTCTTTTGAGGTTGTTTATGGTTTTAATCCCTTCACTCCCCTTGATTTACTACTATTACCTACTATTGATATTGTTAATCTTGATGGTAGGACAAAGGCTGAGATGATGAAAACCCATTCATGAACAAACAAGGCTTGCAATTGAGAAGAAAAATGAGCAAACTGCCTTGAGAAAGATTAAGGGTCGAAAACAAGTTATTTTTAAACCTGGAGATATTTTTTGGGTTCACTTTAGAAAGGAGAGATTTCCCTCCAAAAGGAAGTCAAAGTTGCATCCTAGAGGAGATGGCCCATTTCAAGTCCTTGAAAGGATTGGATACAATGCTTACAAGCTGGACCTTCCTGGTGAGTTCCAAGTAAGTGTTACATTTGATGTTGCTAACTTGTCTTTGTTTGATGTAGGATCGAATTCCGGGATGAATTCCTTTCAAGAAGAGGGGAATGATAGCATCAAGGACAAGGATAGATATTTGGAAGTTCCAAGGCCATTTACAAGATCTCAAGCTAAAGAGTTACAGAATAAGGTTGCTGCACTTCAATGGCAAATAAAGAAGCTTTTAATTATAGAGGAAGAGCTTAAGCCTAAAGTAGATGAATTATCCAAGTTTTATAATTATTTGGTGATCCAAATTGAAGTCCAAGAGAAGGAAGATTGGGCCACGAAATCAGCCATTGAAGTCCACCAAAGGGGCTCAAAGTGAGCTTAAAAGAGGTCCAAAAGGGGGTGTTTCAAAAGGATCCCAATTTGAGTCCAAACCAATGGCCCAAACTAGTAGTTTTAAGGTCCAAATCCGCCCCAAAAGGACCCCCCCCCCCC
>AWOL01S0032776.1:153040-178776 GCA_000715115.1 Nicotiana otophora
TTAGCAACTACCCTACCTAATTGTAATGACTTTTTATGCCTTAGCAACTACCCTACCTAATTTTAATGAATATTTGTGCCTTAGTACTCATATAAATAAGGAGTTATTCTCATTCATTGAGACACTTCATGATTGATTAAGTATATCATACTTTGAGAGTGCTTTTGAAACTTTGTTACTTATACTTTGAGATTTATCTTTCAACATTTACTAGTTTATAGCTCAAGGTAGTAAGATTACTTCTCTATTGTGATATCTTTGATTCCTTTATGGTATTGTTAGAAGATGATTAATACTAGTTATTAATTATTGTCTCAAGTTACTCGTAAAGCGGTCAAGATCGGAACCTATTATTTTGATTTGCTTTTAAGTAAAGGTGTTTGATTTCTTCAATAAATCAAAAGGTTGTTGCTTTGATCTTGTCAAGGCTATAGAACTTGTACTCTTGGAAGTTCTTGGAATTATTTCCTTGAATTTTCTCATATCCTTTATTTTCTACCCTTTAGTTCTAGTTGCTCAATTCCTTATTGTTATTGCTTCCGCATTTGCTTCTCAAATTCTTACTCTAGTTTGAATTCCCGGCCTAGTCGTTATCATCATGGTCACAGGACCGAGGATTTCCGACAGTTGAGAGAAGAAGTTGTCCTCTTATTCAACAACGGGCACCTCCAAGAATTCCTGAGTGAGCGAGCCAAAAGTCACTTCAGAAACAGGGACGCCAACAAACAGGTCGAACAAGATGAGCCTCAGCACATGATCAACATGATCATCTTAGGGGTCGATATCCCCCAAGGACCAATGATGAAATACACTAATGTACCTATCACAAAGGAAAAACGCACCCTCGATTATATTCCGGATGGAGCCATTTCGTTCAGCGACGAAGATGCTGAGGGCATCGTACAGCCTTACAATGATGTGCTGGTAATATCCGTACTTATCAACAAATCTCGAGTTAAACGTGTGTTGATTGATCCAGGTAGCTTGGCCAAAATCATCAAATCAAGGGTCGTAGAGCAATTGGGGTTACAGGACCAAATCGTACCAGCAGTCCTAGTGTTGAACGGATTTAACATGGCATGTGAGACCATGAGAGATAACCTTGCCAAAAAACACCACTGGGACAATCCAAGAAACGATGTTATACGTGATCGAAGGGGACATGAGGTACAACGCTCTATTTGGAAGACCATGGGTCCACAATATGAGGGTGGTACCCTCGACCTTGCACCGGGCGCTGAAATTTCCCACATCGGGGGGAGTCAAAATGGTCTACGGACAACAGTTGTCCATAAGGGAGATTTCGGCCATCAATGAGGTAATCCCGGTGCACATATTTTCGACATCATGGAATACGGAATCAACCAAAAAGGAAGAGATTAAATAGCAATCACTGATACCAGCCTCGGCTGAACCGGAGAAACAGGAAGAACAAATAGCAGACGAGGGGGAAGATTATGGTGTCCCGAGATCATTCATAGCTCCTGATGACGCCGATGCCACCAAATCAATAGTTGAAGAATTAGAACAAGTTATATTAATCGAGCACCTTCCGGATCAAAAGGTATACTAGGCACGGGATTAACCCCCGAGCTCAGGAAAAAACATTGATTTTCTTAAAGCTAACGTCGATTGTTTTGCTTGGTCTCATCTTGACATGACCGGGATTCCACCGGAGGTAACCACTCACAAGCTGAGTTTGGACCCGAAGATCCATCTGGTTAAGAAGTAGATGAGACCACAATCCGAGATTAAACACACATTCATCGAGGATGAGTATCCAATTGAATATAGGATCTATCCGAGAAGTTAAATACCCGGATTGGCAAGCTAACGTAGTAGTAGTACCTAAAAATTGTAATAAACTTAGGATGTGTGTGGATTATAAAGACCTAAATAAAGCATTCCATAAGGATTCTTTCCCTTTGCCTAACATCGATCGAATGATCGATGCGACGGCCGGGCATGAGATACTCCGTTTTCTCGATGCCTACTCCGGGTACACCCAAATTCGAATGGACTCGGGCAATCAAGAAAAGACCTCTTTCATAACCAAATTCGGCACCTATTGTTATAATGTAATGCCATTTGGATTAAAAAATGCTGCTGCCACCTACTAATGCCTAGTAAATTGGAATTTCAAAGAACAAATAGGGAAATCAATGAAAGTTTATATTGACGATATGTTGGTCAAGTCCCTGCGAGTAGAGGACCATTTTAAACATTTGCAGGAGACCTTCGACATACTAAGGAAATACATCATGAAGCTAAACCCGGAGAAGTGCACATTCGGGGTCGGTTCGGGACAATTCCCAAGGTTCATGATATCCAATTGGGGGGATAGAGATTAACCCCGACAAGAAAAAGGCCATAGAGGACAACACCGTAGTGGACAACTTCAAGGAAGTTCAAAGGCTGACCGGGCGTATAGCCGCATTGGGCCAGTTTATCTTGAGGTCCTCAGACAAGAGCCATCATATCTTCTCACTATTAAAGAAGAAGAATAACTTTTCCTGGACTCCGGAATGCCAGAAAACTTTGGAAGAACTCAAACGGTACCTTTCGAGCCCACCTTTGTTGCACACTCCGAAGGCAGATGAATAGATGTACCTATACTTGGCAGTGTCCGAGGTGGCGGTAAGTGGTGTATTAGTCAGGGAGGAGGAAGGTATGCAATTTCCTATTTACTATGTCAGTATAACTCTAGGCGGTGCCGAATTGAGGTATCCTCACCTGGAAAAGTTATCACTCGCTTTTCTAAGCGCTTCTAGGAAGCTAAAGTCGTACTTCAATGCTTCCCTATATGTGTTTAACCTCTTACCCGCTAAGGAATATCATGCATAAGCTCGAGCTCTTGGGCCGGTTGGCCAAATGGGCCATAGAAATTAGCGGATACGACATCGAGTACCGACCTTGAACTGTCATAAAATCTTAGATTTTGGTAAACTTCGTAGCCTATTTTACGACGACCTTAATACCCGAAGGAGAAAAGTAATTACTACTCACCTTGGGGACTAATTCAGGAATCTAGACCCCATTCACGGACGGTGCCTCCAACGCGAAAGGGTCCGAGATCGGTATCATGTTAAAACCACCTGCGGGAAGCGTAATCTGGTAATCTAAATAATGAAGTCGAATATGAGGCCATGATTGCAGGTCTAGAACTGGCTAAGAGCCTTGGGGTCGAAGTGATCGAAACCAAATGCGACTCCCTTCTTGCCGTAAATCAAGTCAACAGAATGTTCTAAGTAAAAGAAGAATGGATGCGGAAGTACTTGGACAAATTGCATGTGACCTTGCACCAATTCAAAGAATGGATTTTGCAGCATGTACCCCAGATCAAAACATTGAGGCCAATGCATTGGCCAACTTGGGGTCGTCCGTCGACTCCGATGAATTCAACGGGGCAATGGTACAACGAATAAACTTGGTGGTATAAGAAAGTCATGTCGAAGTAAACTCGACAAGTTTCACTAAGGATTAGAGCACAAAATATGTAAAATACCTTAAGATAGGAAAACTTCCTTCGGACCCCAAGGAATAGAGAGCCCTGCGCACCAAGGCTTCTAGATTTTGCTTAGTCGAAGGGGCATTGTTCAGGAGATCCTTCTTCCGTCCACTGGCCAGATGTGTAGGGTCAGGAAAGATCGAATATGCCATGAGAGAAGTTCACGAGGGTACTTATGGGAACCATTCGGGGGCAGAATCTTTAGTTCGGAAGCTAATCAGAGTCGTCTACAACTGGACCGAAATGGAGAAGGATGCGAAAGACTTCGTACGGAAATGTGACGAGTGCCAGAGACACGCTCTGATGATCCATCAACCGGGAGAAACGCTTCACTCAGTCCTGTCTCTGTGGCCATTTATGAAGTGGGGGATAGACATCGTCGGCCCCCTGCCATGGGCACCAGTAAATCTCAATTCATACTATTCATAACCGGTTATTTTTCTAAATGGGTCGAGGCTCGGTCTTTCGAGAAGGTCCAAGGGAAAGAAGTCATTTACTTCATCTGGAATCACATAATATGTTGATTTGGAATACCATCCGAGATCGTTTGTGACAACGGGAAACAACTCGTCGGTAGCAAGGTGAGTAAGTTTTTCGAAGATCACAAGTTCAAGAAGATACTATCAACGCCTTATCACCCTAGTGAGAACGGGCAGTCTGAATCAACGAACAAAAATATACTCCAAAACCTAAAAAAGAGGTTGACTGGTTTGAAAGGAAAATGGAAGGAAATCTTACCAAAAGTCCTTTGGGAATACCGTACGACTTCGAAATCAAGCACCGGGGCCACCCCGTTTTCTTTGGTCTACGAAGCTTGAGCCTTAGTATCAGTCAAGATGGGGGAACCAAGCCTCAAGTTCCTGTATGCTACCGAAGAGTAAAATAGCGAGGCCATGATCTCGAGCGTGGAATTGTTGGACGAAAGGCGGGAGGCCTCCATGGTCCGGTTGGCCACCTAGAAGAAGCGAGTAAGAAGGTACTACAGCCGAAGAGCCAACTTCCGACACTTTTAAGTCGGGGACTTGGTATTGAGAAAGATAACACTACATACCAGGAACCCAAATAAAGGGAAACTGGGACCGAATTGGAAAGGACTCTATCGAGTTGTCGAAATAACCGGCAAATGCTCGTATAAACTCAAAGCGGTAAACGGTATACAACTACCAAACAACTGGAACTTGGCACACTTAAAGTGGTTCTACTGCTAAGGTACGAAATTAATTCCTTTTTAATTTTGTTATATTACGGACTAACATATGCAAGTACTCGCCCAGGGGCGGATATGGCTATTAGGTCTGAACGCACGTGTTGCACTCTTTTTACCTTGAATTGATTTGTCCTGAAATGGATTTTTTGGTAAGGTTTTTAACAAGGCAACAGTAAACGTGCTACCTTAGATTTGAAGACCAGCTTTAAACCAGAATCGATGATAGTTTGCATCAGATTAACACTATTTGAGACCTCACAAGTTCGGCCTCGCGTACTGGGGGCCATTACCCCTCGATTGAGATATTTAGCAAGGGAATAGAAAATTTTATGTGTCAAAAACTAAGGCTTGGTGGTTAGGATTCATTTTAAGGGTCAAAAGGTCATGCGAACCGTGCCCACATAGTCCACTCTAGCCATGGCACAAGGTTTATGCGCCTCCGATCATGTACTTTGCATATTAAGCAATGAAAGAAATTTTTACTTCCCTTAAACTTTATTACTGTGCATTTTACTCCTTTGATCCTGGATCCTAAAGCCCACAGGCTACCCCTACTCGGGGACTGTCGATCGATAAAAGTTCGGACGACCCACGCTACCGATTCTCAGAGGCACTGAGCCTATTAGGCAGTGCCTGAATATGAAATGCTACGTCCACCCTAAAAATGACTCGGAGACGTCCAAAGTCCGTACTCAGAAAGTAAGGCCCTTATGAATAATTGAATCCTGTTAAAATATTACCCTCATCTAAAACATCATCTAAGACACTTAAGCATCTTAAAGGCGTTCGGGTTTACCGAATATTCGAAGATACAAGTAATCCAAAGTTGCATCGAAGTCGGGCTCTATTCGGACATCTGAAAAACAGACGCTCTAAACTACATTTGATTTATGCTAAGGCATTAAAAGTGACACGCAAATAAAAAACATTGCAAGGAGATGATGGAAAGTAAAGATATGGTATTTTCGAAAAGGGAAAATTTTATATACTTCAAAAAACATTTACAAAGGCACGGAAAAATGGCCTCAAAATAAACAAAAAAGAAAATATACAAGGGAAAACTAAAAGAGAACTAAGGTATTTACGCCTGGTCTTCACCGGGGCTCGACTCATCACCAGAATCTTCAGAACCTTCGGAACCCTCAGAGCCTTCGGGACCCTCCAGCTCATAGCGTTACTTTGCCCTGTCCTCGAGTTTCTTGGATTTTTTTATCTTGGCCGACAGGTCAAAACCTTGGGCATGGATCTCCCGAGGGTCTCTCTTCGGGATAGCCGCTTCGTGTATTCGGTCTTCGTCTTTAAACAGGCCTCGACTATCTCCACATCAACCTTATACTGGGCCAGCATCTCCTCAACATCGGAAGAATCAATGGAAGTTGCCTCCAACCTGGACCTTACCTTGTTATATTATTGGCTGAGAGCATACCGTTTTGTGACGGCTGAGTTCAGCTGTGCTCGGAGCTCATTATTTAGCCGAGACCATTTGTCAAACTTGTCCTTTGCCACTTGGAGTTGGTTCTCAGCTAATGCCAGCTCCTCTTTTGCAGCCTCTTTTTCCGAAGCCAGCAGGTCCATCATTCCCTTCGACGCCTCGTTCGTGGCCTTGACCTCTAACATCTCAGCCCGAAGTTGGTCGATCAAGTTTACCTTGTCTTGGACCTGTGAAGTTGGCGTTGTTAGTCTCCACGAGTAGCTTCTCGTTTTTAGACTCAAAGCTCCTTACCTTCTCGACCAGGTCGGCGTGCTCCCGCTTCAAGGACGAGGCCTCCTTCTAAGCCTTTTCCAGCTCGACTTGGAGAATTGGGAGGTCCTTGAGAGCCTCGTCTTGTTGTTCACTAAGAGCCATGTACATGTCCTTCTTCAAAACTTCCTCTTTGAACTTGAACTCGAGCTGCTGATCTCAAAGAGGTACTGAAGGAAGCTTTCATGGTGAAGCACTGAAGCCTGAAAAATAATAAAGTCCTTAGAACATGTCTAAGACCAAGCGAAATTCACAAGGGGTATGAAGGATAGACGTCTTATCCGGTTTAGTGCCTGTTGTGCCTCCTTGAAGAGGCTCGACGTGCCTACTTCGTTCATTTTAGCCTGGTCCCCCTCGGTCACCAGGAAGTGAAGGTAGTTAGCCATACCCATCAGAGCGAAAAGCACCGGGGCATCCTCTAGGATGGTAAGAATGACCTCTTACGGCCAGGGTCCATGCTCGGGGCAGGGAACTGCTTCACTAATTTTGGGCCCGATCTTGGCTCCTCCGCCCCCCATGGCACATCCTTTTTTGGGACCTCCAGGTGACAAAGCCCAAAAGAGTCCTTCAGCGCGGCCATGCCATCAAAAAATGTGTTGACGGCATCATCTGGGCCCAGAGCCATCTCATTTGATTTCTCTTTGCCCGTTTGAGCCTCTTCGAGCATGGACTCAGTATAGGACGGCGTCTTCACGATGTTAATGACACCATCTAGCCTCTTCGGAACAGGAGCCACTTTTTGCGAGGCCGCAACCTCTGTCTCTCCCTCTGGTTCCCCAGCAAGAAGGGGATCGACCTCGTGGTCACTTTTCCCAATTGCTTCCTGCTCCCAATCGTTGAGGGTCGACCCATGAGCAATGAACTCAAGGTCATCGTCCTCGGGATAATCCCTGAGCCAGTAGAGGGAATCAGGGTCGAGTCCCCTGGACTTGGTCCTCTATTTGATTGTTCGGACCCAGATGGTCACCTTTTTCTTCTTCGCCTCGGCATCCAGGGAATCCGAGGACTTCCTCTTCATTTTGTTTTCTCCTCATTTTGCGGCAGCCTCGGACTATTCCGAAGTGGAGGGTTCGGCAAGTGAGGACGGATCCTCGTCCTCAGCTCGGTAGTCTTAGGCAAACTTGTGAAAAGAAAGAAGGCTTAGCGAAGATAAGTGTCATGTAAGAATATAATCATTCGGGAGAGAGCCTCACCATGTGAACGGGCCTCCTACTTTCCCTTCGAGAGCTTACGCCATGTGCGCTCGAGGTAGGGCATCTGTTTACAGATCCCCTCGATCCACTCCTTGAAGCGAGGGATCGCATTGGGAACTTGGGCAACAGCTGCACGATGACAAATATAGGCAATTATAAAAAGAACAAAAGGGAATGCCAAATGCTCGAGAAGGAAAAAAACTTACGAGATGCATTCCACTTCTTCGGGAACGGTTGAAATTAGGAGGGGATGAGGTCTTCGATCTTCACCCGAACAAACCTTCCCTGCCATTCTCGATCTCGGTCCTTGTCGATGCTCGAGAACGGAGCCTTTCTTGCTTGGCGAACGAGCTTGATCAACCCCTCTCGGAAGATTCAGGGACTGTATAGACGAAGCAAATGGTCGAGGGTGAACCGTGGTGCTTCGGTGTTGTTCAGGAAGTGTTGGAGGAGGATTATGATCCTCCAAAAGGAAGGGTGAATCTGCCCAAGGCACACCTCATACCTCTTACAGAAGTCGATGACTATGGGGTCCACCGAAGCGAACATGAATGGGTAAGTGTAAACACTCAAGCACCCCTCCACGTGTGTAATAATGTCGTCATTGGGCCCAGGGACGACCACCTCCTTGCCCTCCCAATTACAGTTTACCCGAACTGTGGGTAAGGTTTCCTCGATAACAGAGCATATGTATTTCCATGCCCCCTCGCCTCCGTCCAATTGACTGGAGGCCTTCTCGATGTTAAAGTCGTTCCCGGTGGAGCAACCCCCGTGTACGAAGCTCTTCAAGGGAGGTTCCTGGGCCACCTCAAGAATGGTCACATCGGCGTCTGGGGCCGGGTAGGAAGATGAAGGAGCGGCTTGCTGAGGTACTGATTTGGAAGTTTTTTCCATCGGAATCTGAGAAATACGAAGGTTTGAACAAACAATATGAAGATTTGAAGATGGGATGAAGAAATGAAGATTTGGGGTGAAGATTCAAAGAGAATGTATGAAGATTGAGGATGAAGATATGAAGGTTTAAGAAGCAATGTATGGAGATTTGAAGGTGTTGGAGGTAAGTAGAGAATTCGAGGGTAAGTCGAAGAGTTCTGATGTCGGAAAGTAGAGCAGTGAAAAAGGGTCAGAGTTTTTATAGGGGAAGAACCATCAATGCGCGACGTTTCGCATTCGAGGACAGTCAACCGGCGGCTGACACGTGTTCGAAATGAGAACGACGCGACTGATGGGACGTTTCGTTGACCCAATAACTCGGTCGTAACGTATGAAGAAAGGAACCGGGGTTCACTTTTTGTTTCTCATCGCTTCGATAAATCTACCCTCCAGAAAACGAGGGGACTATCTGTATACGGGTAAAATCGGGGGTAATGTCTACCCAGATTCCCCGATGAGAGAACAAAGGAGGAGCACGGGTCCGGGTGATTGTAATCGAGGTCAGAGACCCTTCGTATCGAGACCCTGGAAGAGTGAACGATGTATCCGACATCGGACACGGTAAAGCAACACGCCCTGGGCCGAGTGTAAGTTCCAGACCTCGGGAGGCACGGTGAACGGTTACACATGACGGATAGAGGGCCGTAATACTCGCCCTCAACCGGATATCACGGCGCGAATCTCGCTCGATGTCCATTATGGATCAATAATTATCGGAAAAAGAAGATTTTTACCTTTTTTTAGACTTATACTAAGATAGAAATTCTCCTACTATATAAACTGGAAGTTTTTCTTCTGTAACAGATATTGTAACACGTAATTCAAGGCAAATAAAGTTTATTTTTATCTTCTAGCTAATGTTAAGAACTTTGCTCACTTGTACTGTTCTTCATTCACGACTAAGCTCGAACCGAGGGTCCAACCAAGGACGAGGTCGTTGTTTAATCTAAGATCAGGTTTGGTCATAATATTATGATTGGTTTGATCGTTTATTTTGTCTTAATTCATTTATCTGCTATTCTTAATTATTCGTGTTGGATTAAACCACCACATACAAATTTAATTGTTACCTAATTTTGGTTTAAACAGTCGCTACAACCACCGACCCCTAACATAGCTGCTATGTGGTCATCTCAATTATTCATGACAATAACCTAACATTTGCATTTATCAGTTACATTGGCTTATGTATAACAGAGTAACAGATAAAGTCAAAGAAGATGCGACTGTGTGGTGTCGATGGCTTCAAAATTGGAGGTGGAGACGTGCATCAAAGCTCTCCATGTTAAATACTATCCATTTATTTTTCAAATCATGTCATGTAAGCTGAGTCTAGTTTTGTGAATCCAGATTGCATATTAACAATCTTAGATGAAATCATAAGCGTGTTCCATGATTAATTATCCTTAAAAACTTTTAAAGCAGTGTCTTTTATGGCGGGAGAGAACGTATTGCTTAATACGAGGCAAGACATAAGTTCAAGATGGGACGTAAGCTCATTATTTTTTTAAAATTTTAATTAATAAATTGATAAAATAACATAAGAAAAATATATCAAATTTCAAAAAATTTAAAGCTATAAAAAAAGAAGCTAATTGAAAACAAAATGTCTAGTACACTTGTAGAAGCATAAATAATGCAAAATATTTAATGTCGGTATGAGAAACAAATCAATTGCAATGTCCTAACGTTCTAACAATTAGAAATCATAACTTCTTAAAAAACATTATCAAAATACACATTTTTCCTCCCTGAGAATAAACAATACTCCATATATCTCAATTTAAATGTCATACTTTCCTTTTTAGTCTGTCCCAAGAAAAATGTCAAATTTTCTTATTTATAAATAATTTACCTATAAAGTTTTTACTTTACCCTTAATGAAATGATTTACAATTACATAAATATTTATGGTTTTATTTTAGACCACAAGTTTCAAAAGTCTTTCTTTCTTTCTTAAACTTTGTACTCAGTCAAATATTACCATATAAATTGAGATGGAGTGAGTAATAAACTTTATCAGTATTATAATTTAAAACATTATTCTTTCATATATAAATGAAAAATATCTTTCAAGTAGAGAGACAGATAATTAAGATATAAAAAATAATAACAAGTGAAGATATAAGCTTCAATTGACTATTTTCAATGAAAATATCATAAAATGTTGACTCTGGGTGTTTTTAATTATAAAATATATAATATTATGATTCATTATTTGAGTTATTCTTAATCTTTATATTTTGAATTTTATAAGTCACGTGTTGAAGAATCTTGAGGGTCGATAAAACTAATTAGAGAATTTCAAACATCTAGGGCACAAACCTGATGCTTGAGGGTAAGTCTCATAAAATGAAATTCTATATATATACCTCAATGCGTTTCTCAAGTGCCTAGCCCTAGCCCAAAGGCTAGTTCCCGACAATATCCCAAAAACCTTCTAAGATAATGCTCTAAAACATCATCATCGCACGTGAAAGTTTGTAGTGCCACATAATTGTACAAGATAAACAATTTGACGACCTCAAGTTGGAAATCATACTATGGTCAATGATGTATATTTAAATTTTACCATTCCTATTTTTTTCTTTTTCACAAATGATTTGTTTTATGTGTAAGCGAAGAAATAAAATATATGAGGGATGCAAATCATTATTTTTAAAAAAAGAAGAAGATAATGTGTAACTCACAAGTCACAAATTATGCATACAACGCACCTTTACAAATGATCTACAGTATTTTACAATTTTGCAAAGAAATAAGTATAAAAGAGAAGCACAACATCACCAAAAAAAGAAAATAGAATTAATAACTAAAGAGTTTAATTAATTGAAAATAACTGTAAAAACTACAAGGACTAAATATGTCAAAACTCTTGTTTCCACCTTCTATTTATTGGAAGGGCCTTAAAACCGTACCAACTAAAGAATGTGGAGAACATCCGTAAACGGAATCTCCGGTGATGCGCCGGCAGAATTTCAGACATCCGTCACCGGCAATACCGATCTCTTGACGGAGATTCTCCTCCGGCTACCCCTAAAATCACTTCTCCGGTTCCAAACCGTCTGTAAAGATTGGTTTTCTATCATTTCAAGCCAAAGATTCCGGCTACTTCACTGCCGGAGAAAACACAGTTCCGGCAACGTTGACGGACTGTTTTTCTGCTGGTGGGTCTACGGTAATAACCATGTAGACTTCATCCCTATCAATGGCATGCCAAAAAAGCAAATGGGTATGATTCCTTTAGCATTCAAGAATATTGTCAAGTGTACATCTTCAAAGATTGAATCTATACATTCTTGTAATGGATTGTTCTGTATTAATTTCAATTTGGGTGTTGAAAATCAAGTATACTATGTTTATAATCCCAGTACAAATCAGCATAGATCGATTCAACTTCCAGCTGGTACAGAGCTTCGTCAAGTTATTGTAATGAATTTGGCTTTTGATCCAATGGTGTCTGATAGTTATAGACTTGTATGTGTCATTAAATCAAATGGGGTTTATGAATTTTCTGTATACTCATCAGAAACTGGGATTTGGAAAGATTCTAAGGAGATATTGGATATAAAGCAGGAATATTTTTTAGCTCAGGGTGTTTTCTTGAATGGCTGTATGCATTGGGTTAGTGAAAATGGATCTTTTTTAAGGTTCGAATTGGATTCATTGTGCTTTAAAACGATGCCTAGCACTGTGATTCCAAATGGCATGTTAAAAAGGAATATAAGGTATTTTGGGCAGTCAAGTGGACATTTGCATCTTATTGAGGTACAGGGGTTTAGTTCAATGAGTTTTGAAGTTCTTGAATTGGAGAGTGATTACTCTCAGTGGTTTGTGAAATATCGGGTTGATCTTAGTTCTCTGCGTACTATGTATCCCCAAATGTTGAGTGAAGAATTTGATTTAGTAGATGTGAATCGTCGCACTTGTAATGTAGTATGTGTTGTTGTGGATGACAAGGAACAGACAACAATATTCTTGGTAAGTACACCAGATGTTATCATTGAATATGATTCTCGTTGTATGATTATTAAGGAGGTTGCGATTGTAGAGAAAGGAAAGATCCCTGTTATGTGGGAAGATGTTTCGGTGTTTGAATGGTATGATGCCCACCGATATGTCGAGACTATGGCGTGCGTGTGATATTTTTTCTTTTTTCGAAATAAAATTATGTCAAGTTTGATTGAATATTTTTAATTAGTCCTTTCGATTCAATTTTTCGGATTCAATTTAAATGAGATAGTTTAACTTGACTCAAAGTTTGAAAAAAAAAAAAATTCTGAAACATGTGGTTCTAAATGCTTAAGGGGCAAAATATTTAAATTTTAATTTTAAAATATTAAGTTAATTTAATTCAACTTAGGTTTTAAAAATGAATTAAATTAACCCTCAAATAAACAAAAGATGTCACATAATTATGAAGTATTAATTTCTCTCTATATATTGTACGTAACTTCCAAAAACGGAGCTGGCGAATGATGAAGCAAATTCATGTATGCTTATGACATTTGTAATCTGTTTGTTGCAAACAAATTTTGTTTTGTCTACTTAATGGCTTTGTCCCTGGGTTTGCACATCGGACATTTCACGTTTTTGCAGTCCATTGTTTTTCCTGTTGGCGGACAATCTTATGTGAAAAGCTGTGGCTGCTCTCTTCATCTGCAAAATGTGTTCCGTTTTATTTAACAACTTAATATTCGAATTTTTTAAGTTGCAATCGAAAGATAGAAGAATTTTAATCTGGAGTTGTACAGAAAAATTGAATTACTTAAAATTTGAATTTTTAAAATTGCAGTTGAAAGATAGGAGAACTTCATATTTGTTCTGAAATTGCACTAAATAGATTGAACTATATATATATATATATATATATATATATATATATATATATATATGCAAATGCCCCAAGGCAGCAAGTGTTATTTAACACTGTTTACCCGAAAAATCGGATAATGTTAAATTTATGTATGGTTCTAAGGATACGTAATACCCTTTGATATAAAGATAACGATACGAGTATTTTGATTATGAGAATGGGAATGATGAACGGAAAGAATGAATAAGATGAAGCAAGACAAACACAAGTAGATATCTTTGTATATAAGAAAAAATCTTTTGTTCCAATCTGCCCCTCTTTAGCTTACAAGGATCTCCCTTTTATAATAGAGGGTCATTACATTATTTATAACAAAATAATAAAATAAAGCATAAATTGGAGAACTCATGATGATTTGTCTCTTCCTCCATTCCTGCCAAGATTCTCTCTCTTGGTGCGGTTGCAATGGCTCTTGTCTGTGAGATCGACACTAGCTCGAACTCGATACTAGCTCGAACCCGTTACTGGGTCGGCTCTTCAGTCTTGTCTTGCGTTCGACCTTCGGGGCGGGCGTGGTACATTTCCGACCTCGAAGCAATGACTCGGGCTTGATAAGATTATCGAGCAGACTCCTCGAGCAGCCTTTGGACTCGAGGCTCGTTTGTACTGTCTTCGGAGCTTACTCCAAAAATTCTACTCCGGCTTCTTGCCACTCGATCTCGATCGAACGTAGGAAAGCCGAAATCTATTTTGACCGTATACAGATAGTCCCCTCGATTCTCATAAAGGATATGGTGAGAATCGACATGATCTTTGACGGTTCGATCGGACATCAAGCTGACGTTTTATCAGGGACCGATTATGACGTATGTGATAGCTGTCCCATCGATTTAGTTTTCCAAAGTATTTAATGCTTGTCAGATGATGGTCGGCCATTTGTGATATTGAACCAACATGATGCGAGCCTATAAATAACCCTTCCATCTAACTTTTACGCCTTCACTCTTCCAAATTCTCTTCTATTTTCCCTCTGTTTCATTGCTTTAGAGCCATCCACACCAGTGTTTTAGGTGCCGTCAATTTTTCACTTACCTTTGCCTTTCTTCCTCTCATATCAATGGCTAAAACTTCGAAAACTGTACCTCAGAAGGAGAAAGCTTCTTCTTCACGGTCGTCCGGCGACAAGGCGCCGGTGGAGCCGTCCATTCACGACTATGTTCCCGGCCCATGCACTCTGAAGATCGATTTTAAGGTTGAGAATCCTTCATCCATTCTGGGTCGATGCGAGCACGTATCGATGTACATGTGCTCTATAACGGAGGGTAATCTCGAGGCCGTCAGAAAAGATTGCAACTGGGGTCCCGAGGTTATGTTGCAAATTCCGTCCCCCGAAGAGAGCGTCATCACTCATGTGGAGGGTTTTTTAAGTGTTTACACTTATCCCTTCACGTTGGGACCTGTCGACCCGGTGATCATTGATTTTTGCAAAAGATATCAGGTCACCCTCGGTCAAATTCATCCCTCTATGGCATATAGTGATCTTACTTCGCTTCTTCTCTATCAAAGTCGAGGGGCTGGATTTTTCTCTAATCACCTCATACGATTGTATCGGCTTCAAATCTTTCGAGGACTAATCAGACTTCATCATTGGGCATCGAAGGCTTTGATCTCGAGCATCGACGAAGACAAGGATTGGGGTTGGATGGGTCGTTATATTCGGGTGAGGACTCGTGACCTTATTCCGGAAGAGAAGATCTCGTTCCCCGAGGAATGGAATTTCGACCGTAAATGTTTCTTGTTTGTTTTTCGTGTCTTTTCCCAATTTTTTCTGATGTCTTTCTCCGATATTCAGCTACCCCCTTGGATGCCACAAGCGGTACCCGACCTCGAGGATAGGGTTCGAAAGTTAGCCTCGACTTCCTCTTATGCCGAACGTGCTTGGCGTGATTTGGCTAAAGGTAGATAGGAGGCCAAGAACCATGGTAAGGTTTTGTTTCTTGTTTCCTTCGAAGTATTCCTTGTGTTATATTTATTAAAAATTTCCTTTCATGCAGGTGTAACCAAGGATGCCGCTTTGAGGCCTTCGAGCGGTGAAGAAGAAACCAAGTCCCCGGTCCCGAAACCTGGGAAAGATAAGAAGCGAAGAGCTGCCTCTCGATTAGAGGACCCCAAGCCCAAACTCGGAGGGTCAGGAGGAAGGCAGTTGCCCTTCCGATTGACTCGGTCCAACGACTGAGAGAAGAAGAAGAAGAAGATAATGCCTTGTCTTTGGTGGTCCGATCAGTGAAAGCTATTGAGGTTGCTAGATCTCCTGAGCCGATGGCGGCTGTACCGGTCGGGGTCGGTCCTGAAATCCTGAGTCTTGATCGGAGCACCCCAAGTGATTTGCTTGGGGCTATGACAGTGGGTCATTCGCCTTCTCTTCCAACTTTTTCTGAGGAGGCGTTAAAGAAAGCTCGAGAATTGAAGACCCCCCGATATGGGCGGAAGCTCTAGTGTAGGGGACCCTTTTCGGGATTGCTTCATTGGAGTCGATGATGCTTCCGATATTGGTGATACTTCTCTTCTTCTAGAGGAGGCCTAACATTTCATTACTCGGGTAATGATTTTTATACACTTGGTTTCTTTGTCCTTTTCCATACTTGACTTGTGTGTTTTCCCTACTGTGCAGGCTATGAGTAGGTTTCGAGTCGATCTTAGTCAGTGTAAGGCCGAGCTTCAGAAGGTCTCGGGTGAGAGAGACGCCCTGCGGCTTCTTTGCAGCCAAAAGGACGAGGCTATAAAGGACCTCCAAGAGGATTTGGCTAAGGTTCGTGAAGAAGAGGCCAAACTCCATAAGCAGGTGAGCCTTATTCTGTTAAAGTATGGGTCTGACTCAACTGTGGAACTTAATCCTTCGTTATCTCAGCTGCAGCAAAAGGTTGAAAAGATTGGGTTACTTCAGGAAGAAGTTGATCAAATCAAAGATGAATGTAATCGATGGAAGGAGACTATCGACCGCCTGGCTACGGAAAAAGAAACCATTTTGACCAAATTACTATCGGCCGATGTTCAGCTTCGAAGCGTAAAGCAAAAGGGGTTGTCTCAAGCTAAGAGGATCGAGGATCTTGAAACATGTCTTGCTGAGGCCAAAGCAGAGGTTGAGTCATCGAAAGTCATGGCGGATAAGTCCATTGTTGTGTATCAGGCCGATGCCGAGGCTGCTCAGATGGAGGCACGGGAGACGGCAGATACTGTCGATGCTCGAGCTCATTGCGTTGCCGAACTTTCTAAATGTAGGTCTCGGAGGGAGACCCTCGAGGAGATACACTCTCGAGGTTTCGACCTTAACGAAGAGATAAAAAATGCTAAAGAGCTCGAAGCTGAAGCTGAAGCCTTGGCTTCTGATGATGATGATGATGATGGCGGTAGCAAGAGCGGATCCGAGGACGGGGAAGAGCCCGACAGAGAAGCGAACGCCCCTGAGGATGACTAGGAATCTTAGTTCTTAATTTGTTTTACATTTGTAATCAATCATGTAGACAATTTTGTATATATACAACTTGGTCGACTTGTTTTTGTGAAGACTTTAATCAAATTTTGAGTTTGTAGTCTCTATGATCGATCGATTATTTTTTTAGACTTGAAGTGATGTAGCCCTTAGGCTTGCTAGTTGAGTCAATGATTCGAACTTAGAGAAATATAGCCCGTAGGCGTGATGGTTGAGTGAGTGCTTGATCAAACTTAAAATAAAAGCAACTTAAAGGCTCATTAGCCGTCAAGTGAATGATTCGAACTCGATGTAATATAGCTCGTAGGCATAATGGTCGAGTGAGTGCTTGCTCGAACTCGAAATCAAAGTAGCTCGTAGGCTTCTTAGTCGAGTGAATGTTTCGAACTCAACGTAATGTAGCCCGTAGGCGTAATGGTCGAGTGAGTAGTTGCTCGAACTTGAAATAAAAGTAGCCCGTAGGCTTATTAGTCGAGTGAATGTTTCAAACTCGAAGTAATGTAGCCCGTAGGCATAATGGTCAAGTGAGTTCCTGCTCGAACTCGAAATAAAAGTAATCTGTAGGCTTATTAGTCGAGTGAATGTTTCGAACTCGAAGTAATGTAGCCCGTAGGCTTAATGTTCGAGTGAGTGCTTTCTCAAACTCGAAATAAAAGTGGCCTGTAGGCTTATTAGTCGAGTGAATGTTTCGAACTCGAAGTAATGTATCCCGTAGGCGTAATAGTCGAGTAAGTGCTTGCTCGAACTAGAAATAAAAGTGGCCCGTAGGCTTATTAGTCGAGTGAATGTTTCGAACTCGAAGTAATGTACCCCGTAGGCTTAATGTTCGAGTGAGTGCTTGCTCGAACTCAAAATAAAAGTGGCCCGTAGGCTTATTAGTCGAGTGAATGTTTCGAACTCGAAGTAATGTAGCCCGTAGGCGTAATGGTCGAGTGAATGTTTCGAACTCAAAGTAATGTAGCCCGTAGGCGTAATGGTCAAGTGATTGCTTGCTCGAACTCGAAATAAAAGTGGCCCGTAGGCTTATTAGTCGAGTGAATATTTTGAACACGAAATAAAAGTAACCCGTAGGCTTATTAGTCGAGTGAATGTTTTGAACTCGAAGTAATGTAGCCCGTAGGCTTAATGTTCGAGTGAGTGCTTGATCGAACTCGAAATAAAAGTGGCCCCTAGGCTTATTAGTCGAGTGAATGTTTCGAACTTGAAGTAATGTAGCCCATAGGCGTAATGGTCGAGTGAGTGCTTGCTCGAACTCAAAATAAAAGTGTCCTGTAGGCTTATTAGTCGAGTGAATGTTTCGAACTCGAAGTAATGTAGCCCGTAGGCTTAATGTTCGAGTGAGTGCTTGCTCGAACTCGAAATAAAAGTACCTCGTAGGCTTATTAGTCGTCGAATTTGTGTTGATTCTGATTGTGCAATAAATCTCAAAAATAGAGGAATTTTCTTGGACGTAGGTAAAGAGGAGAACTTTCTGTTCAAGTCATTATACATGTGTTCATGTATTGCGCCTGGGTTCGGGCCAATCTACATGAGCATGGTTTGTTTCGACCATTTGGCTCTTATAACTTTTCCTATGGGAACCCCGTTGTTGCGAAATAACTTTCTTGCATCTGAACTCGATGTATTTGAGGGCCTAATGCCTCCCCCAGTATTCGAGGTCGATTGTAAAGAGGCCTCGGATATTGTTGTAAGTACAGCACGATCAATGGTTGCCTCATTAAAAACCTTGCCGAAAAACCAATTTGGTATAAAACTTGTCTAAGGGAAAAAGAGTGCAACGCGTACTTTTAAGCAAAAGATCCATCTTAGCTCTTGTTCGGACTTCTGCAGGGGTCAGTTTCGAATTGTAAATGAATATGGAAAGGTTGTGCCTTAGCAGTAGTACCGTTTCAGATGTGATACATTCCAGCTGCTTGATAACTGTTTGCCGTTTATAATGCCGAGTTTGTATGATCCCTTTCCGACGTTCTCGAGCACCTGATACGGTCCTTCCCAATTTGGTCCTAGTTTTCCTTCATTTGGATTTCGGGTATTGATGGTGACTTTTCTTAACACTAAGTCCCCGGGCTTGAAATGGCGGAGCTTAGTTCTTTGATTATAATATCTTTCGAGTCGTTGCTTTTGGGCGGCCAACTAGACGAGAGTAGCTTCTCGTTTTTCGTCTGATAATTCAAGGCTAGTGTTCATAGCCGCATTATTTGATTCTTCTGTTGTGTATCGAAATCTGGTACTGGGTTCGCCAACTTCGACTGGTGTTAATGCTTTGGACCCATATACTAAGGAGAATGGGGTTTCCCCCGTACTGGATTTTAACATCGTTCGATATGCCCAAAGGACTTCGGGTAGGATTTCTCTCCACTTTCCTTTAGCGTCGTTGAGCCTCTTATTTAGGTTTTGAATGATAGTTTTGTTCATTGGTTCGGACTGTCCGTTCCCACTGGGGTGGTATGGTGTTGATAGTATACTTCTTATTTTGTTACCTTGCTGCCAACAAATTATTTCCCATTGTCACATACTATTTCGGCGGGTATCCCGAATCGGCATACGATATGATCCCAAATAAAGTCTATAACTTCTTTCTCTCTTATTTTCTCGATCTCCTTCACTTCAACCCATTTAGAAAAATAGTTAGTCATAAATAAAATGAATTTGGCTTTACCTGGGGTTGATGGCAGAGGGCCGACGATATCCATTCCCCATTTCATGAACGGCCATGGGGATAGGACTGAGTGAAGTTGCTATCTGGGTTGATGGATCATTGGCGCAAACCTTTGACATTTGTCACATTTACGAACAAATTCCTTCGCATCTTTGCCCATATCGATCTAATAATACCCTGCTCTGATTATTTTTCGAACTAATGCGTCGGCACCAGAGTGATTCCCATAAGTGCCCTCGTGCACTTCCCATAGGATGTAATCGGTATCTTCCGGACCCAAGCATACTGCCAACGGTCCATCGTATGTCCTTCGATATAGCATTCCGTCTGAAGCCAACGTGAATCGAGCAGCTTTAGTCCGTAGGGCCCTAGAATCTTTAGGGTCCGATGGGAGCTTTCCGCTCTTTAAGTATTCAATATACTTATTTCTCCATTCACAGGTTAAGCTTGTAGAATTTATCTTGGCATGACCTTCTTCGATTACCGATCTCAAAAGTTGAACGACAGTCCCCGAGCTCAAGTTATCTACCTCGACCAATGATCCCAAATTCACAAGTACATCGGCTTTATTATTCTACTCTAGTGGAACATGCCGTATAGTCCATTTTTTTAAATAGTGCAAAGTGACAAGCAGTTTGTCTAAATACCTTTGTATTCTACCTTCTCGAACTTCGAAGGTTTTGTTTACTTGACTCACCACTAGCAAAGAGTCATAATTGGCTTCAATGACTTCTGTTCCCAAGTTTCTAGCTAGCTCAAGACCTGCAATCATGGCTTCATACTCGGCCTCATTATTAGTCAACCTAGTAGTTTTAATAGATTGTCTAATAGTGTTACCCGTGGGTGATTTCAAAACTATTCCTAGTCCAGACCCTTTTACGTTCGAAGCTCCGTCCGTAAAAGGGGTCCATATCCCCGATGATGTACCCGATTCCAACAGGAGTTCTTTTTCGACTTCGGGTATGAGGGTTGGCGTGAAATCGGCCACGAAGTCGGCTAAATTTTGAGACTTGATGGCCGTACGGGGTTGATATTTGATATCGTACCCACTGAGTTCGACGGCCCATTTGGCCAATCAGCCTGATAGCTCGAGCTTGTGCAAAATATTACGAAGCGGGTAAGTGGTTAATACGCATATGGGATGGCATTGAAAGTATGGCCTTAACTTTCTAGAGGCGCTTATCAGTGCAAGTGCCAATTTTTTTAGGTGCGGATACCTAGTTTCCGCTTCTCCTAGGGTCCGACTTATATAATAAATGGGGAATTGCGTACCTTGTTCTTCTCGAACTAGGGCACTGCTTACGACGACTTCCGATACTGCCAAGTACAAGCAAAGTTTTTCGTCTATTTTTGGAGTGTGAAGTAGTGGGGGCTCGATAGATATTGTTTTAGTTCCTCTAATGCTTGTTGGCATTCCGGTGTCCAAGCGAAATCGTTCTTCTTTTTGAGTAGAGAGAAAAATTTGTGACTTTGATCTAATGATCTCGAAATGAATCGGCCTAAAGCTGCAATCCATCCCGTTAGTTTTTGTACAGCTTTCACGCTGTCCACGATGGTGATGTCTTTGATGGCCTTCATTTTGTCGGGGTTAATCTCGATTCCCCAATTCGACACCATGAAGCCAAGGAACTTTCCTGAACCGACCCCGAAAGCACATTTTTCGGGATTGAGCTTCATGTTGTATTTTCTCAAAATCTCGAACGTTTCCTGCAAATGGGTCAAATGGTCCTCTGCACGCAAGTACTTAACTAGCATGTCATTAATATAAACTTTCATTGATTTACCTATTTGTTCTTCGAACATTTTATTTACTAGGCGTTGGTAAGTAGCCCCTGCATTTTTTAGTTCGAAAGGCATCACATTATAACAATATGTTCGATATTTGGTTAAAAACAAAGTCTTTTCCTGGTCCTCCGGGTTCATCTGGATTTGATTATACCCGAAATAGGCATCGAGAAAAGTGAGGATCTCGTGGCCGGCCGTGGCATCGATCATGCGATCAATATTGGGCAGCGAAAAGGAATCTTTGGGGCATGCTTTGTTCAAACCCTTAAAGTCTATACACATTCTAAGTTTGCTCCCTTTTTAGGCGATACAACTACATTGGCTAACCATTCGGGATATTTCACCTCCCGAATGGACCCTATCTTGAGAAGTTTGGTTACCTCGTCCTTTATGAATGTGTGCTTTCCCTCAGACTGGGGTCTTCTCTTTTGCTTCACCGGTCTGAACCTAGGGTCCAAGCTTAGCCAATGCGTCGTTATGTACAGTGGGATCCCTGTTATATCTAAATGGGACTAGGAAAAACAATCGACGTTATCGATAAGAAATTGAACAAGTTTTTTCCTGAGTTCGGGGCTCAACCTCGTTCTCAAGTATGCCTTTCGCTTGGGCCAGTGCTCGATTAGTGTGACTTGCTCTAGTTCCTCGATTGTTGATTTGGTGGCGTCAGAGTCACCAGGAATCATGAAATATCGAGGGACCCTTTGATCATCATCTTCTTCGATCTTCTGGTTATCTGGCTAGGTCGAAGCCGATGTGTGTGATTTCTATTTGGTGTCCCGTTCTCCTTCTAAGCCCGATCCCTTTATCGGCGAAGGCGGGGATATTGATTTTTCTTCGTCGATGGAGAACATGTCCTTTGCAGCCGGTTGTTCTCCGTACACCGTTTTGACACCTCTCGATGTCGGGAATTTGAGGGCCTGGTGTAGGGTTGAAGGTACTGCTCTCATGTTGTGGATCCATGGCCTTTCGAAAAGGGCATTGTATCTCATATCACCTTCGATCACGTGAAACTTTATTTCCTGGATGGTTCCAGCCACGTTTATTGGTAGGATTATCTCGCCTTTGGTGGTTTCACATGCCATATTGAATCCGTTTAGAACCAGAGTTGCGGGTACGATCTGGTCCTGTAGGCCGAGCTGTTCTACTACCTTCAATATGATGATGTTGGCCGAGCTACCTGGATCGATTAACACACGCTTAATTTTAGTTTTATTCATGAGTACGGATATTACCAGTGCATCATTATGAGGTTGGATGATTCCTTCTGCATCTTCATCATCGAAGGACAAAGTCCCCATGGGTGCGTAATCTTGAGTCCGAGATCTCTTTTCCCTCACAATTGATGTTTTAGTGCGTTTAAGCACTGGTCCCTGAGGGGTATCGACGTCGCCGATGATCATGTGAATGACATGCTGCGGTTCTTCTTGCTCGTTTTGCTTGCCGAAATCCCTGTTTTTAAAATGGTTCTTCGCCCTATCACTCAGAAATTCCCGAAGGTGCCCTTTGTTAAATAAGCAGGCTACGTCCTCTCTTAGTTGTCTCCAGTCTTCCGTTCTGTGGCCATGGGTGCCATGATATTCGCACATTTGATTGGAATTCCTTTGGGCAGGATCGGTCTGCATGGGTCGAGGCCATTTAGTGTCTTTGATGCGTACGATAGCCGACACGATGGCGGAAGCATCAACGCTGAAGTTATACTCTGATAATCGAGGTGCTTCTATAGGATCCGCATATTTATCAAAACCTCTCTTGCTCATAAGTCTCCGAGAATTTTGCCCTATATCAATCCTTCTATTGTTTCGAACTGTATTGCATACCGAACCGTTGTTCATCTGATCTGTGACGTACGGTTGGTATCAGTCTCTGTTCGACCTTTGTTCTCTGTCGATCTCCCTTTGGCTTTTAGTAGCTGTCTTGCTCTGATGCACGGGTCCATACAGAGCTCCAAATAGATTATCCTCAACCCTAATTTTTGATTGATATCGGTTGTGTATATCTGCCCAAGTTATTGCTGGATACTCGATCAAATTTTGTTTCAGCCGACGTGATGCTGTCGAACTTAGTGCATTCAACCCTTGGGTGAAAGCTTGTACGGCCCAATCGTCTGTGACCGGTGAAAATTCCATGCGTTCCATTTGAAATCGGGATACAAATTCCCTCAACCTTTCATTACCCCTCTGCTTTACTTTGAAAAGGTCTGATTTTGTTGTTGCAACTTTTATGGAACCAGTATGTGCTTTTACGAACGAATCTGCTAACATGGAAAAAGAATCGATGGAATTTGGTGGTAAATTGTGATACCAGATCATTGCTCCCTTCGAGAGGGTCTCCCCGAACTTTTTCAACAACACGGATTCGATCTCATTGTTCTCCAAATCGTTACCTTTGATGGCACATGTGTAAGAGGTGATATGTTCATTAGGATCTGTCGTACCGTTATATTTGGGAATTTCGGGCATACGGAATTTCTTGGGGAATGGTTTTGGGGCCGCACTCAAAGGAAAAGGCTTTTGTATGAATTTTTTCTAATCAAGCCCTTTTATCATTGGTGGAGCCCCCGGGATTTGATCAACCCTGGCATTGTATATTTCCACTCTCTTATCATTGGCTTTGACTCATTTTGTAAGTTCCTCGAGCAATTTAGTAATTTCGGGAGTGGTCACCGATTCTTGCTCGTGTGATTTCACTACGGCGGGCTCCGTTCTGGGGGTGATTTCTCGAAGCGGATTGGAATCCGACCTGCTCTGTATATGAGTTTGGCTCTGTAACTGAGCTATCGCTACTTGTTGGGCTTGTAGCATCTCGAAGATCATACGCAAGTTGGCCCCGATTTCCCCCACGTTATGGGTGTCTCGGGCTACGGATCGAGTACCGCCCTGAATGCTTCTTTCCGGTTCGGAATGCTGATGCGCCTCTAGAGCTATTTGTGAATTGACATCCAATGGTACTTCGGCTCGAATTTCGGGTGCTTCGATTCGAGCCTCAGTGCCATCATCGAGTGACCTTCCGGCCCCGGGTGCAAAGTTGTTGGTTTCATCTTGAAGGCCGGCTTCGTGGTCGATAGGTAAAGCCATTGCTGATTTGAAGTTGTAAGCTAGTGTGTACTGTAGATTCATATCAAACAATCACTATTATCCTTAGCCCCACGGTGGGCGCCAAACTGTTTACCCCAAAAAATCGGATAATGTTAAATTTATGTATGGTTCTAAGGATACGTAATACCCTTTGATATAAATATACCGATACGAATATTTTGATTATGAGAATGGGAATGATAAACAGAAAGAATGAATAAGATGAAGCAAGACAAACACAAGGAGATATCTTTGTATATAAGAAAAGATCTTTTGTTCCAATCTGCCCCTCTTTAGCTTACAAGGATCCCCCTTTTATAATAGAGGGTCATTACATTATTTATAACAAAATAATAAAATAAAGCATATACGGGAGAACCCATAATGATTTGTCTCTTCCTCGATTCCCGCCAAGATTCTCTCTTGGTGCGGTTGCAACGGCTCTTGTATGTGAGCTCGACACTGACTCGAACTCGATACTGGCTCGAACTCGATACTGGGTCGGCTCTTCAGTCTTGGCTTGAGTTCGACCTTCGGGGCGGGCATGATGCATTTCCGACCTCGAAGCAACGGCTCGAGCTTGATAAGATTATCGAGCCGACTCCTCGAGCAGCCTTTGGACTCGAGGTTCATTTGTACTGTCTTCGGAGCTTACTCCCAAATCTTACTCCGGCTTCTTGTCACTCGATCTCGATCGAACGTAGGAAAGCCGAAATCTATTTTGACCGTATACAAACACCAAAACAAAAGTAAGAAGGTACCCATTTGTTCATGTACACCTGTCTTTAGATTTTGATCTAATTATAGCTTTGCTTTCAAGTTTTAACAAATAATTTCATATTTACCGTTATCATCAATGCTATTTTAGCTCGAAATGAATGAACTCGACATGTCCAAATTCTCTGAGAAAAGATTACCTTAGGTTAGAGCTCTCTTAGGGGTCGAGGGAAAAAACGGACTGTACCTAAAAGTAAGGGTAAGATTAAATTAAAAGTCTAATAAAATATAAATTGCTTAATTTCAAATAGTTCATGGTAAATTTAACCTTGTTCCCTTAAAAATATACATATCCCAAAGGCCAACTCTATCATGGTCTTAAATGGAAAGCACAAATGAAAGCGCGAGTTTTGAGGAGATAATGCAACAACAACAACAACCCAGTATAATCCCACTAGTGGGTTCTGGGGAGGGTAGTGTGTACGCAGACCTTACCCCTACCCTGGGGTAGAGAGGCTGTTTCCAAATGACCCTCGGCATCCTTCCCTCCAAGAACTCCCCACCTTGCTCTTGGGGTGACTCGAACTCACAACCTCTTGGTTGGAAGTGGAGG